>JAQQSW010006591.1:0-13915 GCA_028646575.1 Pseudocheirus occidentalis | reverse complement strand
TTGTGAATATGTTGAATTTGAAAGATCCATTACGATACTAGGCATGATTTTTTCTCTTTTTCAGCCTTTTCCTTAACTTTTTCTGAAGAAGTGGAGGGATTTTCCCAGTGCTGAGGAATCCTCTGTTGAGGAAAGATTATGTAGTAATTTCCTCAATATGGTCTGAGAAGCAGATCCAGTTCTAGTCAGGACAGAAGCCTGAAGTGAGGTTGGTTTTTTTTTTCCATACTCACATTTGTATTTGCATGAAGGGCTTATTTCATTCACACCTATTGGCTGGTAAGTAGAAGTAGCAGCAGCAGTTGTGGTAAATACCAGCAGCACGAATGATAATAATAATATTAACTCTCATTTATACTGTGTTAGAACAAGATAAACCCCAAGTGTGAAAGACTGAAAGTAGATGATAACACTTACCTCTCATTAGACATGGGATTAATTTAAATGCAAAAATACACATTTTCAGATGTGGCTAATGAGGGGGATTAGTTTTGTGAACTAAGTATGCTTGTAAGGATAGTTTTTATTTTAGTTTGGCTAAGTGGAGAGGGGAGATGCAAAGTTAGAAACATACATTATAAATGCTTGTGTAATAAATAATTAAAAACTAAACATTGCCTTAAGAATCCATGGCAGAATCCTTCAGATCTTTGTTCTCTTCGCTCCAGATCTGCGATTTCATTTTAGAGGGAAAAACACATGTACATCAGCACTCCCTCTGCCACTTAAACTCTCACAGTTGCCTGTGGCAGGGAGAGGTTAGGCCATCTATCCCAGGGAATGGAGCCAGTATGCCAGAGTCAGGATATGAACTCAAGTCTGCCTGAGTCTGAGATTATCTCTCTCCTCGTTATGCAAAACTGCTTCTCATTAAATTTTATTTCATGATCAGTCTTCATCCTATGAGAATGAATTGGTATTTTTTTCCAGTAATTTTTTATTGCAGTCTTCTTACATCCCCAGAGAATCCCGTGTATCCCTCCCCATCCTATATGATAAATAGTGTTTGTTTTTAGAGAAGAAAAACGATCAGCCTAACTGACTGACACATTGAGAAACTCTAAAAACATGTGCAATGTGTAAGCCCTGTGGACCTCCTTCCTCCATTCCAGTTTGTCCTGCCTGATCTTTACAATTTTGTCAGATTTACTTTAAACTTTTTTTGGTGTGTCATTGCATTGATGTTGTTACTGTGTATGTTGGTTTGTTTGTTTTGTTTTTGGTTCTGCTTACTTTACTCTGCAACCTTTCATGCAGATCTTTCCAGTGCCTCTCTGTATTCATCAGACTCACCATTCCTTACTGTGTAATAGTGTTTCATTACGTTCCTGTACAACAACTTATTCATCTTTTTCTTAATCAATAGTCATCTGTTTAGTTTCTGGTTCTTGGCTCTCATGAAAAGTGCTCCTATAAATATTTGGGAGCATATGGGGATATTTTCTTTTAAAAATATTTTTGTCACTAATTTTCTTGCCTTATTCTTTTCCTTTTTTTGAGGGGGACAAACAAGGTCATTATGGTTAATTGACTTGCCCAATGTATGTCAAGTGTCTGAGGTCGGATTTGAACTCAGGTGCTACTGACTCGAGTGCCAGTGTTCTATTCATTGTGCCACCTAGCTGCCCTGACTTTTTTCTTAATGGAGGCTTCCTTGGGGTATAAGACTAATTACAGAGTTTCTAGTTCCAAAGGTAAGATGTTTGTGACTTTATTTGCATGATTTCAAATTTCTTTCCAAAATAACAATATCATTATACAACTCCACTAGCAATATATTAGACTGACTATCTCCTGTCAATTCCTACAACATTACTGCCATTTTGGTCGTTTTACCAATTAGTGGGGTATGATATGAAGATTCAGTTATTTTAATTTACAATTCTCTTATTATTAGTGATTTGAAGCATTTTTAAAGTGGTTATAAATACTTTGCAGTTCTTTTGAGAACTGTTTTGGTCAAATCCTATCATCTATTGGGGAAGAGTTATTAGTTAAATATATAGAACTATATGCTTAATTATATATTATCAAATTTCTCTGATAAGGATTAGGTATCCAATATGTATAAAAGTATATACATATAGAATATATTAATACAATATGTAAAAATAAATAAAGTTATTTATCTATCTTGATTTCCTAATTCTTATCAGAGAAATTTGATACGAAGGTTTTTTCCCATTAAACCACTTACCCTCCTTATCTTAGATTCATTATTTAGTTTTGTACAGAAACTTTTCAGTTTGTAGTAATCAAAGTTATTTACTTTATCTTTTGTAATTTCTTCTATCTCTTATTTGGTTAAGAATATATCTTACCTACAACTATAAAAGGTATATGATCGATTTTTCTTTTTAAAATTTTTATTTCATGATCTTTAAGTTCATGAGTCAATTTAGAACACATTGTGGATAGTGGTGTAAGTTGTCAGTTTATGCATAATTTCTACCAGACTATTTTTCAGTGTTCCCTGCAGTTTTTAGTCAAATAGGAATTTTCACCTGGGTAATGTTTATTTTCCAATTTATCTATAATTCTTTCTCAATCTCCCTTGTCTGGTCCCTTCATTGAGCTATCTTTTTTTTAACCAATACAAAATCTTTTTGATACCTGCTGTTTTAAAACATAGATGGAGGTCTGAAAATTCTTTTACACCTTTGTCTTTACTTCTTTTCATGATTTCCCTTGCTTTTCTAGATATTTTATTTTTCAAAATTTTGTTATTTTTTCAAGCTCTGTAAAACATTCTCTTGGTAATTTCATTACTATAGCATTAAAAGTATAATTTAATTTTTGTAGTGTTGTCAATTTTATGATATTTACATCACCTAGCAATGAGCACTGAGTATTCCTCCAGGTATTCCTTTTTTTTAAAAGGGATATTTTGTAAGTGAATCATACAAGTCATTTTGGGGGGGGGTTAAATACCAGATATTTTATACTTTATATAGTTATTTGGAATGAGATGTAACTTTCTGTTATTGCTTCTTTTATGTTGTTATTATAATATTGAATTGCGGGGGGCAGAGCCAAGATGGCAGCATAGAAGCAACAAGATTCTGAGGCTCCCAGATAGCCACCTCAAATACCCTTAAAATATGACTACACAAATGTTAGGGCTCCCAAACTCACAAAAATACAGTAAAACACATCTCCTGCTGAAGGCAGGTGAGCAGGAAGGGCTCATTGCAGCATACTGGGAGCCAAAACCAGCCCAGCCTGAAGCTGCTGCTTTGCTCTGGGGTGGTTACCTTCTGAATGGCCAGTTGGTTCCTCTACAATCTGCAAGCCAGGAGCTGCTGAGACAGACACAGTGCAGCTGCCATGCCTCTGCTTGCTTCTTGCCCTGGAGGCTAGACCACCTTTCGATTCTGCAAACTGCAGAATGTCTGTCTAGTCAGCAATCCTTCATCTGCTCAAATCCACAGACTTTCCCACACCCCACAGCCATTTGTGTCATCCTCTGTTGAATCAATGCTGAATCACACGAAGACTAAAGGATCACGTACAGGCAAAGCTTTTTTTTTTTGTCCTTGAAAGACATTCACAACATGGCTACACTCCACCTTTCTAACTTTCCATCACAGATGTGATTCCTCTTCCCATACTTTATGGTCCAAAGATTCTGGTCTTCTTTTTCTTCTCACATGACACGTTATTTCCCATCTATATTCCTTTGCAAAATCAGTCATCCATGGCTGGGATGCATGCCTTCCTCACCTCTGCCTCTTTAGAATCCATCATTCCCTTCAGAGCTCATATAACTTGTCACCTCTTCCCATCTCAAGAGCAAAATGACCATGTGTCTTCCATATCATCCTGAACCTTGTCTTCAATCAGATCTTGTGTATTATTTTAGAAGAAGAGTGGCACATTCCACTCAGTGATGAACATTCTCATACTTTGTCATGTTGTACATATCTCAATGAATATGAGTCCCATTAGGCCATTATCCAAATCCTGTTCTCTATTACTTAATAATCTCTCCCTATTCCCCTCAACCATCCATTTTCAAAGCTCCAATCAAACACTCCCACCCCTTCCATTGTGCCCTGTGAAATGCTTTTTCCACAAACAACATCAATTTCCCTTCATTCTAAATCTTTCCTTGTCCGACTCCTTCCCTCTACTAACTATAGCTCAAATCTCATTCCCCCTGAAAGATAGAGCCTCACTGGCCATCTTCTCTGTTCCTAGCTATACCTTTATACATCTCCCTAAGCTCACATGTTGATGAAGGGAAGTTGGAATATTCACGTCTTCCCAAATCTCTCCCTCAGTAATGTCTCCTCCTTTGATACGCATGCTTTTCATATCTACCACCCAATCAGAATCTTAGCAGTTGTTGTCTACAGACCCTGCTCACTCCCCCTTCCTTTCTCAGTGAGTTTGATAAATGGCTCCCATTTCTTTTTCTCTCCAACTCCTGTCTTCATAGAAGTTGGATTTCACTTACACACTGACTTTCCCTCAATCACTCTTAACCCCTCAGATCCCGAGCCTACTCATTTTCCTTGTCCTATTGTTACATCACATATTAGCCACACCCAACAATGGCTATAGCCTTGATTTTGCTTTCTTCCAGGAATACAGTGCCTTTATGTTCAAGAATCCCCAAATTCTTTTAATCTCTTTTGTTTCTACTTTTCTCTTTGACTTTCTTTACCAAATCTTATTCTTCATATCTCCAATTCTTCTACCTTTTGCTTCTTTCCTAAATCATCTCCCTTGCATTAGACCCTTTATCCCCAACTTACTACCTTGAGGAACAATTTCAATTCTACACTTCTCTTCCCTTTTGTCCCCAGCCTCCTTATCATTTCACTAATGATGTTTAAGCAAGCCTAAGACTGGGATCTCCTCTGTTTACCACTTTTGCTCTTCCAATTGTGCTGACAAATGAAGGTGGAGAAGATCACAAGACTATTTCTGCTGTATCTGCTACAAATTTATGTTTCCCAGCTGCACCAGCACCCCCATTGCTGCTAAGAAATTCTACTCTGCCTGTCTTATCAGCTCACTATCCCCACTTTCCATAACAGATCTTATAAAACCATTTTGTCCCTTCTCAAACCTCTCATGGCCCCCGAGCTCTCAGCTGAAAATCTTGCCTCATTTGTTACAGGAAAGTTGAAGCCATTTACTCTGAGGTCTTAATACCCTCCTCTCCCTTATCTTAAATGAAGCAAATGCCTTCTCCCAATGTCTACACTTTCAACATTTTTTCATATGATGAGGTGTCACATCAACAAGGCCATGATCTCTACCTGCTTAAGCAATCCTATTCCACCCTGTTTTCTTCAGCATATTGCTTCTTCTATCATCCTGATTCTTTCACTCACTTTAAATATCTCCCTGTCTATTGGCTCATTCCCTGCTGTTTACAAACATGTACATGTCTTCCCTACCCTCAAGAAGCCATCACTTGTTTCTTCTTTCTATTTGTTTCTTCTCCCTTTTATGTTAAACTCCTTGAAAAGGCTTTCTACAATGGGTAGATCACATGTCCCTCTCTTCAAACCCCTTATACTTTGCCTTCCAATCTTAGCATTTCCACCAGTACTACTCTCTTCAAAGTTACCACTGATCTCTTGGTTGTCAGAGCGAAGGTTCTCTTCTCAGCGCCCTCCTCCACCTCTCTGCAGGCTTTGACACTGTTGATGACCCTTTCCTCCTTGATAATCTTTTTTTCTAGGTTCTTTTTTTTCTCTCCTGATAGACAACCCTCTCCCCTGGTTCTCCTCCTATCAAGCTGGCTGTTCCTTCTCATTCTCCTTTACTAGGTGCTCATGCAAATCTAGGTGTCACACACACTTCTATCTTTGACACTCTTCACTTCTCTTTCCCTTGTTGATTTAATCGACTTTAATAGATTTAATAACAACTTATGTCCTGATGATTTTTAATTCTTCTCAGAGTGCTCCAAACTGTCTTCTCACCTTCACTTCTACTTGCACCTTCCATTGCCTTTTAGGAATTTAGGATAAGATATCCAATAGAAATAGTCAATCCAATATGTCTAAAATAACTCATCTATCATCCTAAATCCCCTCCTGTCATCGATATCACTATAGACTCCACCATCACCTGTCAGTCCCACAGGCTAAAAGCCTAGGTGTTATCCTGGGCTACTTAGAGCTTCTCACTTCACATGTCTAGTCTGTGTCCAAAGCCTTTTGTTTCCACATTTCCAAAGTCTCTACACTCTTCACCCGTGTCCCCTCTAATTATGCCCACCACTCTGCTGCAAGCTTTCATCACCTCATATGTGCAAGGTTCTTCTTGTGTCTGCCTTTCTCAAAGTCTCTCCTCACTCTAATCCATCCTCTGTACTGCCATCAGAATGATCTTCTTAAAACACGTGTCTAATCTTGTCATCTGCTACTCAGTAACTTCCAGTGCTTTCATATCACCTCAAGGATTAAATATGAATTCCTGTGTTTGGCATTCAATGCTCTTTGTGATCCAGACATCTCCTATTTTCCTGTTTCCTATTCCTGTTCCCATTTCCTATCTTCTTATCCTTTACTCCAATTTATTGTTTGATCTTGTGACAATGGCCTCCTTAATGTACCATGACCAAGATAGTCCATCTCTTGACTCCAGTCATTTTCTCTCCCTGTCCAACATGCCTGGAATGATTTTCTCACTACTGGCTCCAATGTTTTTTTTTTTTTGAGTTGCAGGCACCAACTCATCTTTGACTTGAAGCCTGTCCCAAACACTCTCAATTCTGGTGTTCTCCTTCTCTAAATTAATTCTTCTTTATCCTGTACATGGCTTTATTTTGTTTACGTTTCAATTTTCTGATTGTGAGCTATTTGCGGCACGAAATGTTCTTTTGTCAGCTTACCTTTCTGCATCTGCAGCTCTGAGCACAGTGTCTGACACAGAGTTGATACTTAATAAATGCTTAATTTGGTCGAATATGGCCCCTCCAATTATCAGGCCCCTGCCCTGTGGTCCTGTCTTTTGTTGATGTTTTGTGTAGATGTAGATATGTATGTTTTGTGTGTCAGGGAGTGCCTCATGTTTGTCTTTGTGTCCTCAGCACCTAGAGCAGCCCCTAGAATGTGGCAAGTATTTAAGGAAAGTTTTTGAGCAATTAATTGACTTTGAGTTAGATAACATGGTCTTTTATTGACATCTAGTGTGTAATAAGAATGTTGCACTTCATTGAATCTTCCCATTGCAACAGCTGCCGCCTTGTGGTCAGTTCAGATATTACAGTTTTAGGTTGTCGTCACGTCTCCAAACCGGGGTATTAAAATTTCTCCTATTTTAAACCCTATCTTTGCTGGAATTTTACACTTGTGAAAAATCTTATGCTGTTTAGAATGGTAGAATGGAGTCAAATGAAGCCCTGGATTTATGAACTGATGTATGAAATGAATTCTTTCAGTTACAATAGAAATACAGACTAAATTGTCACCCCTGAAATCACATTTTTATACAGTCTTGTCAGAAGTGATATGATAAAGGTTAAGTTATAATAGCAGTGGAGAGAAAACTGAACAGGCTTCACTCTACAGTGCCTGGCCCTGGGTAACATTCACTCCTCATTCACAAGCGAAACCTAAGAAAATTATTAATCTGAACATTGAAGGGCATTTATGAAATACATCTAATTTTTAAAAACCAAACCAAACTAGAAGTTTGGTTTGTTGAAGAACTTGACATTGAAATGATTACAATTTGCCTAGTACAGGGACAGAAACGAGTGGTTCCTTCTTTAGTTGCTGCTACTACTGTACGTCATATTCATCCAGTATTACATATGAATTTTGCCTCATTTCTTTCCTAATCATGTTTCATAAACAGATTGTTTGTGTTCAGCTGTTTCAGTCACTTTTGATTCTTATACAAATTGTAGTCTTGGCCCTGCTCACTTCAGTCCACCAAAATTCCTATCTTCCTGGGTTTCTATGTAACAACTGACTTTGTCATTTCTTAGAGAACAGCAGTATTCCAACACATTCATATGTCTTATATTGTTATGCTATTACCCAATGAATGGGTAATACCCCCTCTCATTTCAATTTATTGCCAAATGAAAAAAAAACCTAGAAATATTTTGTGCACCTGGGTCTTTTTCCTCTTTCTTTTTTACATTTAAATTACAACAAAGGCAGTATCTGTGTTCGTGTCTGAGAAACGGCTGAATTCTATGACCAAAGCAGAGTTAAAATCATTGAAAAGAAATGTAAGATTCACAGATTTCAAGAATCCACCCCAAATGTTCAGGTGGACTATTTGTGCCTGACTTCAGACACAGTATCCTGAGCCCATAATGGTCTGATCAGCCACAGTCGGAAACACTATGGCGTGATCCTAACAGTGATGTCATTTTGGCCCTCTTCAATAACAAAGGACAAGAACCAAAGAACCAATTAGATTATATACTGAGCTGTTTTACAGTCATTGTCTTCCCTTGTCAGAATTTAGAAAGGTGTCCAAAAGGGAGTTCTGAGGCTTCTGCTGGGTGAGGCCACCACGTCTTCTCATGGATAGGAGGCTGCTTATTTATTGAATAAGCAGGGTCCAACCTAAGCTGATGAGTCAACAAGGATTTATTAAGCACCAATCAAGGCCAAAGTACCTGTTTTAGGTTTGGGGGATATAAATATACTTAAGGGAACAATTCTTTGGGTGTGTTTTGCTTTTTTGGAGGGCAATTGGGGTTAAGTGACTTGCCCAAAGTCACTGGGCTGCTTAGTGTGTCAAGTGCCTGAGGCCGGATTTGAACTCAGGTCCTCCTGACTCCAAGGCTGGTGCTCTTCTCACTATGCCACCTAACAGCCCCCCTTTTTTGCTTTTGCTTTTGTTGGAAACACTTCTTAATTACAAAATCTAATGCATATTTACTTAAGTTCCTTAAGAAGTTGATAAATCTGGGACCCTTTCCCCCAAGTTGATGCCGAAGGCATAGAAGGAAGCCATTATCTCCCCAAGACATAAGTGAAGTCCAAGACCTTGAAGGCCAAGAAGGCAGTGTTAAAGGGTGTCCACAGCCACAGAAAGAAGAAGACCTGAACATCCCCCACCTTCCGGTGACCCAAGACACGAAGACTTCAACACAGCTCAGATACCCTTGGAAAAGTGCCCCTCTGAGAAACAAGCTTGATCACTATGCCATCATTAAGTTTCCCTTGACCACTGAATCTGCTATGAAGAAGAGTGAGGACAACTTCGTTCCATTAACCTATATGCCACAATTTATTTAAGTATCAATGAGTATCTACTCCCCCTCATCCAATTCTTTGCTACCATTAAAGTACAACATTTTAGTGTACATAGGGGTTTCTTCTGATCAATACCTTTCTTTGTGTACATATCTAGCAATGAGATGTCTGGTCCAAGCGGTATGGCTATTTCAATCACTCAGTTTGTGTTGTTCCAAATTACTTTCAATAATGGTTATACCATCTCTTTGCTCCATCAACAAGGCATTTGTGTGACTATCATTTCCACAAACACTGTGACATTAACGGTTGTGGTTGTTTGTCATCTTTGTTAACTTACAGAGTATGAGGTAAAGCTTCAGGGTTGTTTTGATGTGCATTTCTCTTACTAGTAGTGATTTAGAATATTCTTTCATGTGGTTATGAACAATCTGAGATTCTTCTTTTGAGGGGTATTTGCACATATCGTTTGATTATTTATCTATTGTGGAATGGCTATTAGTCATATAAGTATGTAGATATATAGGAATGTATTATACACATATACATATTGTGTGTATATCTTGGATGCTAAATCCTTATTAGAAAAAGTTGCTCCAAAGGTATTTTTCTCATTTAATCACTTCTCTTTTGATCTAAAGTGCGTTAATTTTATCTGTGCAGAAGTTTTTCAGTTTTATGTAACCGAAGTAATCTGTTTTAGTTTTTATTTGCCTCTGTCTCTTATCTGGTTAAAAATTCATCTCTTTCTCCTAGCTGTGATAAATATCATGATTTGTTTCTCTTCTAACCTTTTTTATAGTATGATCAGTCATATGTAAGGATTATAATCGCTCAATCTGCAAGAAAAACCATTGAGGCAGATCTCTGAGTCCATGGTCCCCTCTAATGAAGTGAACTTATATGTTCCTCATGATCTGGAATCCCCGCGATCCCGTGGACGTTAATTTTATAGGGGTCGATACACAAATATGCAAATGAGGCATGGTAAAATACAACATTTTATTGGTTGTTATCCCTTACTCTTGAGAGCCAAAAATTACATAATACTGGGAGAATCACAGGTTGGCTGAAGCATGGAGCACCTCCACTAACTAAGTGGTCACAAGATGGTCATAAGATGGTCACCTGCTCACGTTAGACAAGAGAGAGTGATCCAGACGTACAAAAATAAGTTGGGAGACTTACCAAAGAAGGTATCCTACCCATGCTGGGTTTGAATATGGAATTTGAGTAAAACAGGATGGAGATATCTTTGGCAGCATTCTTGTGGTTGCACAAGTGGTCTTCGTAACTGGTAAACAGTAGCAAACATTATGTTAAAGTTTGAGACCCATTATAAAATCCTACTATAAAAACCCATCTTATCTAATTATCCGTTTATAATTTATGTAAACTATCAAACTGATTAATATTGATTGAAATATATCCCTCAAATAAGGGCCCAAATGAATAATTTCTCATGAAAGCTATGATCATATTTCTGTTTTGAATGTATCTGTTTTCCCAGCAGTTTTTCCCTGGGAATTGGTTTTCCAGTGTACTGATCAATGGTTCATGGAGTTCCACCACTTCTGATTCTCTCTTCTCTAAGCTGTTCTGTATATTTATCTTTTTATTTTTTAAAAAATCAGTACTGTATGGTTTTGATTATCACTGCTTTACAATATAGTTTGAGGTCTCTAACTTCCAACCTTATTTCTTTTCATTACTTCATTTGATACATGAGATCTTGAGGTTTTCTAAATGATTTTTGTTATTTTTTATCAAGTTCTAAAATATACCTTGGTAACCTGACAAATATAGTGTAAAAACTTTAAACTGGCTTTGGCAATGTTGTCATTGTTATTGCATTGGAATGGCATAGCCATAAACACTGAATATTCCTCTGGTTATTTTAGTTTTTCTTTATTTCTTTAAGAAACCCCTTATAAAACATGCTGGAAGTAGAGCCAAGATGGTGGAATAAAAGCACAAACTTGTTGTGGGCTCCAGCTTCAAACATCTGTAATACCTGTAAAAAAATTACTCTAAACAAAATTTAAAGCTACAGAACCCACAAAGAAAGAGAGAAACTAATCTACCGCTGAAGATAGCCTGGTAGACTGACAGGAAAGGTCTACTGCAGCATGCTGGGAGTCAAGTGCAGCCCCCAGTGAGCTGTGGTTCTGGCCCTAGGGTAGGACCAACCAGCACCAAGATGGGCCAGAGCAGACTTCATAAGAGTGAATCACCAGTAGCTGCGGCAGTTTCCAGACTTCTCAAGCCATAAATGCCAAAGAGAAAATAAAAAATTAGTAGAACTCTCTTATGAGGGTGAAGGAACTGCACAGTCTGGCGCCTGCCCCTGGGACAAGAAGAGAAGGAAGGCACAACAGTGCCTCATGGCTGCTTTCAGAGCTCCTGGCCTGTAGATCATAGGGGGACCAAGCAACCATTCAGAGGGTAATGGTTCTTGCCTCTAACCTGCCTGGATCTGGATCACAGTCTTTGGTGGTAGTCCTGGGGTGTGTGGCCAAGGAGCCAGAGCTTGTGGGGGCTGTCGAGTGTGCACCCAGCTAATAGCTCTGGCATCAGCAAAATCCCCAGGAATTTGGGACAAAGCTCTCTCCATTATGGAAGCACAGTTCTACCATGGCAAAGAACTCAAAAGTCAAGTAATTGGCACGATGAGGAAGGGTAATCAGACCATATGATCTTTTTGGGGAGAACAAAAAGGATCAAAGAATGGAACTGGAGAAGGACAATGAAGTCAGACCTTCTGCATCAAAAGCTTCCAAGAAAAATATGAATTGGTCAAAAACCATGGAGGAGCTCAAGAAGGATTTAGAAAACCAAGTAAGAGAAGTGGAGGAAAAATTGGGAAGGAAAATGAGAATGATGCAAGAAAATCATGAAAAGCAAGTCAACAGCCTGCTAAAGGAGACACAAAAAATTCTATGGAGTAATTAAAGCTACTGGTGTAATCATTGTATTAAATAATGGAGCTGTGATTCAAATATGACTCCTCTTCCACCAGTAAGTATATATTTATTAATCACCTACCACGTGCCAACAGTACAAATCCCTTAGGATACAAAGAAAGGCAAAGGATGGACCCTGCGTTGTATTGGGAAGGTTATGTTAACAAAAACTCTACCAACAAGATACGTAAAGAATGAATCAGACATGATTATCACTGGGAAGGCACTAGAATTAAGGGGGGAATGGAAACTGGGTCCTGCATAAGGTGGCATTTTAGATGCTATCTCATGGAATCCTGTGAAGCCTGGAAGCAGAGATGAGGAGGCAGAGGATGCCAGGCATGGAGGACAACTGGAGAAAATGGGCAGAGGTGGGAGATGGAGTTTCTTGTTCAGAAATCAGTAAGGAGGCCAATGTTACTGAACAAAGTAGTGATGGGAGTGAGGGAGGAGGACAAGCAATTTAAGGTTAATGAAGATGGGTAAAGGGCGGCAGATTATTGAGATCTTTGGACCCTAAAGGATTTTATATTTGATCTTGGAGATGACAGGGAATCAGAGTTTATGGAGTGTGTTTGTTGGAGGGAAGAGAGGGTTGGAAAATAACACTGTGAGCTGCGTGGAGAATGGACTAGAGTAGGCTGAGACATGAGAAGGATAACAACAGACAGGTGATTATAATAACCGAGGACCTACAGCACAACTTTTGACAGTGTGAGAAGAAAAGGGGACACATTGAGAAATGTTTTGAAGGTAAAACCAACAGGCCTTGGGGACAGCCTGGATTTGGGGAGTATGTGAAGGAAAGTGAGGAGTCAAGGATGGCACCTTGGTGTATCTCCTGGGTGGATGCTAGTACCCTCTGCTCTAATAGGAAGACTGGAAGAGGGCAAGGCTTACTGGGAAAGAGGAGTTCATTTTTAAAGCTTCTTTATTTTTTCAATTTTTTTTTACTAATTTTTAGTTTTCAACATTCATTTCCACAACATTTTGAGTTATAAATTTTTCTCCCCATATTCCCCCTACCCCCACCCCCACCCCAAAATAGCAAGCCTACTGAACACCCCTCCCCCCCAATCTGTTCTCTCTTATGTCCTCTCTCATCCCCCAAACTTTCTATTATGGCAAGATGAATTTTTTTTTTTGCTTTTTGGAGAGCAGTTGGGGTTAAGTGACTTGCCCAAGGTCACACGGCTAATTTTTGTGTTAAGTGTCTGAGGCCGGATTTGAACTCAGGTCCTCCTGACTCCAGGGCTGGTGCTCTATTCACTGCACCACATAGCTGCCCCAGCAAGATGGATTTCTATACCCCAGTGCCTGTGTATCTTATTTCCCAGTTACATATAACAAGCAATTATTTTTAAACATTTGTTTTTGAAACTTTGAGTTCCAGATTTCTTTCTTTCCTCCCTCCTCACCTACCCCCACTGGGAAGATAAGCAATTCAATATAGGTTGCACGTGCATAGTTATGCAAAATATTTCCATAGTAGTTATATTGTGAAAGACTAACTATAATTCCCTCCATCCGATCCTGCCCCCCACTTATTCTATTTTCTCCTTTGAGCCTGTCCCTTTTAATTTTTTAATTTACAACATTCATTTCCACAAGATTTTGAGTTACAAATTTTCTCCCCTTCTTTCCCCTACCCACCACCCCCAAACAGTGATCCTGCTGAATACCCCCCCATCTGCTCTCTCCTACATCCTCCTCCATACCCCCTCTGACTTTCTGGTAGGGCAAGATGGATCTCCATCCCCCAGTGCT
>JAQQSW010006590.1:0-13915 GCA_028646575.1 Pseudocheirus occidentalis | reverse complement strand
AATTTGTTTACCTATTATGAACTATAACTGTACCACTAAGTTACCCTGGTTTACAATAGGGTTGGTCTAATTTTGACCTGTCCTTGCTGTCAGTTGAAATCATTATATAGTTGATTCCAATACATGTTGCAACGTTAAGTAATTAATCTAAGGGAAAACAATTCATCAAACAGGCCGTGTATTCTTCAGTAAATGGATATGGGTAAGATTTTTCCTTCTCTTTGTTCTCATGCCTACCTGAATGACTTGTTTCCTCATCACCTATAAACCTTTCTATAGTACTCAACGTTTTCATTCATTCACTTCCAGATAGATTATAGTGTTTTTAAAATGATGGCATCACCTTTGAGTGCTCTGTAAGAATGCCAAAGTATTGGTGAAGAGAGGTATTGAAGTAAGATCTAAATGACTGACCAATGCAAGTTTCTTTGAGTCATGATAGAATGTTTGCTTGGCCTCTGAAAAATTATTTAGTCACTTTTTGAAAGATGAGAAATAGTCCATAGTTATAATGTTTGTGAATAATTATGTTTTAGGAATGAAGAGAATACTGAAATAAATATAATGAAAAGAGAAACAGTGTGAAATAAAATTTGAATTCTGTGCAACCTCAACAATTTGTTTTCAGGACCAAATTGTCTGCTCATTTCATTTTTTCCAGGAAAAGAAATAAGAAGCACAATCCCAGCAGAAAAAAAGAGAATAAATACCTGTAACAAAATTTCCACATCAGTTTGAAACTTTCCTTTTTATTTTATTCATCTTGAGGTTCAAATATTTCACTTATTTTTATCGGGGAGGGGTTGCTTAGAGTCTGTGGCAAGTGTCAGCCATGATTTCAGTAGATTTATTTTTGAAATTTCTTCACCAGTATCAAACATGGCATTAAAGCTCAGAACACACAAAGATGTCAAGTCTACTGAAGTATGGGTCTATTCAGCTATTCTAGTATTTTTGATAATACAGCACTTGGTGATTGTTTCATTTGTCCAGAAGGACATAGACCAGTCATTTAAGTTGTGTAGACACAGGATCAAATCTGAATCAATTGATCTATGCCCTCTTTGTTCCTAGGTTTTCAGTGTTTGAATAGTGGTGGTTAGTCGTCCATTCAAGGTCCAAATCAAACCCTATTGAAGCTTCTCTAACAACTGTATCCCCAACATAATTGTTTCATTCTCTCTGAATTCCTATAACACTCAGTGCCTATTCCTCTTATTGAGGACTTATATGCTTACCACCTTGTGCTATTTTAATGCATAAATATTGAATTTATAACTTTATTATGAGGCAGTTTCTGGAAAGATGTAACTTAGTGATAGTTTGTGGTAAGTCCAGATCACCTCCATATAAGAGAATACAAAGGAAGGAATGAGTAACACAACACAAGGAAAATTTCACAGAAGTTTCCAGAAATAAATAAGTGACATAGAGGAAACAACCAAAAGGATCCCTCAGAACTGTGAATAGATCCTGTGAAGTAATATTAAGTGAAGAAAAAACTTGTCAAGAGGAAAATACCATTAAGGTAAAATGAACAATACCCACACAAAATAAAACGAAAAAACTGAAAGAGCCCTCACAGTTGTTTAGAATAATAAAAATATGAAAGGAAGAAAGAAATCAATTACATCTCTCAAAGAGAGATGTAAAAAGACAAATAAGAGAATAGGCAACTTAGAACAAATGAGGAAAAGTCTCTTTAAATCTGTGGAGTCTGAAAAAAAATAATTTATTGTACAAAAGGTATACATAAAGCACATTTGGGATCCATAGTCTTCTTCAGGCACACCATTTTGTTGGTCTTTGACCTTCTAGTCTGTTCATTTAAGCCTCCTAGAAATTCTACTATGGGATTTCATCAGAACTCAGCTTATCTTTGAAATGGCAAGGGAGCATTAAATTTGACTTAAGGGTTTTGTTTTCTATAGCAACAACAACAACAACAAAAAGGTGAAGCCCCTTCCCCCCAGGATTAAAATATGTTTGGGATGGCATTTGACTTTTAGGATCTATGGTGAGATTTGTTTATGAATGGGTAAATTAAAACAAAACAAAATTGTTTTGGTATGGGGGAAAAACCCACAAATTCAAATAGGTCTGAAATATAGGGCTGATACTTTTCTAGTAATCTAAAGAGCATTTTGAAGTGTGCCATGGGAATTTATTGATAGTTAGGTATAAGACATTGCTGACACGAGGCACTTGAGAGGACAGAATTTGATTTTCTCCAGAAATTCTCAGGATTTTCTGGAACTGGTGATATGAACAAATATATCTCAAAATAAATGAGATTTCTTCAGTTGAAAACATTAAAAAAAATAAAGGCTCTACAACTTTGAAGATTTCCTTTCTCTAGGTTGGTCAGTGATTGAGACATGTTTAGACAAGGTACTCCTTAGATGTTCAAGCTCCCAGTGTTCTCCCCTACCTTGGCAGAAGTGGTGACTTCTTAAATACAACAGAAAATAAATATAGGCTTAAATAAGTTTATGACTTTGTGGCTTATATTTTTTTGTTTCACCTTGGAAATCATTTTGTGAGTTCAAGCCATCTGGAGATCATGACTTTATCAATAAAGGCTGCCTGTGAGCAAGAGGACTTTGCGGAAATGGAAAGGATGATAACTCATTGGAGGAAGAAGCTAAACTAAAGCCTGGATAAGTAATATACCCAGCTCTCCCATGGGACTGTTCTTGACTTTGTCAATATGGCAGACCAACCTAGGGTAATTCCAATAACTACCAATATATATTTATTCAAGTTTTGGAAAGTGAATTATATGTTATCTCATTTGATGCTCACATCTCTGTGAGGTAGTTTAGTGTTATTATCTTTAATTTTCAGGTGAAGAAATTGAAGCTTAAAGATTTTACACATATTGTCAAGGTTTTCTCAACTTGTAAGTGATTGAGAAAGGATTTGATTTCAGGTCTTCCTGACAATGAGTTCAATACTCTTTCCACTTTGCTACCTAGCTGAACCTATTCCCCAGAATATGGCACAGGAAAACCAGGGATGGAGTAGATGTTGAGGGAAATATACAACCCAGCATAAGCAAGAATCACTAATGTCAGCATGTCATTTGAGTCACAACATGGTGTAGTATAGCACACAACTCCATTATAAGATGACAAGGATGCTGTACTTAACAGAAGGGTCAGTGTGCAGTGGCATGGGCTGCAGTGGTTATGACAATGGGTACCGTTGTAGACATCAGTGGAAAAGGCAGTACACAGAAACATGGGATCTAACCTAAAAAGTGGAACTATTTTTGCCCTTTCTTTGTATCCCAGTACTTTAGCAGAGTTCCTGACACACAGTACACAATATTTACTTTTTGATCAAATGATAGGCCTAATAGTGTCAATCAGTCCAAGAACATTTCTTAAGCACTTATGTGACAGTTACCATACTGATTTTTGTTGAAGATTTTTGTTTTTGAGGGTTTACAGGCATCCCCAACACTTTGGGACCTTATTTGGTGTTTTCTTGGCAAAGATACTATGATTTCAGCCATTTCTTTCTTCAGCTTATTTTACAGATGCAGAAACTGAGGCAAACAGAGTTAAATGCCTTACCTAGGGTCACATAGCTAGTGTCTTGGGGGAAATTTAAATTCAGGAACATGAGCCTTCCTAACTCAAGGCCTGGCATCATATCTACTATGCCACCTACCTGCCCTGACACTGAGAATACAAATGTCTAAATTTGTGTGCATACATACATGCACACATATACACACTTACATATATACATATATAGAGATATGTGTGCACAATAAATTTAGACATATACATCAATATCTCTATAAATATCTAGTTGTTTATCTATCTAAAAAAGGACAGTCTTAACCCTCAAAGAGTTTAAAAGGAAACTGAAAAAAACTGGCTAGAGGAAGGTATAAATATTGTCCCAGGATTAAGTGATAGAGATTTCCTCAGGCTGGAAACAGTGTCACAAAAGAGAAGAAAGCAAGTACAAGAGATTTCATGAAGGTAAAATCAGAAAGAAGTGCCAACATGTTCAGTATATGGCAATTTAGTAACAAACTTAATAAGTAGCAAAATTTAGCATCATTTTGAGAATAGTTCCAATTCATTTTCCATGATGGACTGATTAATTCATAATGTGATATTTTCTCAGTTTTCCTACAATCCCTCAACATGTTATTTTTCCTTTTTTCCTCAAAGTTTGTAAAACTATGGCTATGAGGTAGAATTTTAAAATTACAATAATTTGGGGTTTTTTTTCCTATTTCTTAGTGTTTTGAAGCATCCCCCCAACCCCCAAATAGCTCTTAGTTTGGAATTTATCCTTTGAGAACTGGCTATTTATACCAGATGACCATTCATCTTTTGGGGGAATTCCTCTCATTTTTATACATTTGAATCAATTTTTCAAATATTTTAAAATGAAATCTTTCTTAGAGAAATGTGCTGTAAATGTTTCCCCTCACAACTTTACTTCTAATTTCAGCTTCATTTGTTTGTTTATTTAATTTAAAATTATATATAATCAAAACTGTCCATTTTGCCTTCTGTGATCCTCCTTAGGCCTTATGTGATCCTAAACTCTTCCCCATGTCAATATCAAAAAGTCACTTTTTCTTTACTCCTTTAATGAATTTATAATGTGATGTTTTGTATGAAAATCATATATCCATTTAGAATGCTTATTGATATAAGGTATAATGTTGCTCTAAACCTAATTTCTTTTAGACTTTTTTCCAGGGTTTCCATCAGGTTTTGTGGAATAGTGATTTTTCCAGTAGCTGAACTTTTGTGGCTTCTCAAACACTAAGTTATTAATTTCTTGTTCTTCTGTATGTTGGATATCTAATCTCTTGTGCTGACCAACCTCTCTAATTTTTAAATGGTAGCAAGTCATTTCAATGATTACTAGTTTACAATGTAGTTTGAGATCTGACACTGCTAGATCACATTTTTAAAAACTTATTTCCCTTGAGATTTTTGCCCTTTTTAGTGAAAGACTCTATAATAATAGATAATGGTAGAGTCAAGGTGATAAAGCTTTTGAGTAGCTTCTTCAATCATTATTGCATCAATAATGAGTTGCTCTTTATATCCCTGAGACTTTTTGGCACACCCGTTTTACTCATCAGCCAATATTTTTTTCCTTGTTAATGTTTATAGATTTTTTTGAGTGCTAAAACCACAAATGCTTTGTGTAAAGTATATAAATGTGTAATTGACCTACATTGGGAAGGGTGACTGGTCTCATCTTCTGGTAATAAATTCTTTCTTAGAAGGAAAATGGGATCAGAGAGAAAGCTGATAATATACTGATCTACTGTGAAGGACTGAAGCTAACAATTATGAATTTCATCAAGTTCCTTCTATTTTTTTTTACAAAGAAGCTAGAGCTTGTCACCTTCGTTCAGGTAACCATTTTGTTATTAATGCTGTTAGTATGCAAGTTTTTAAAAAGATTTTACTTTAATCTAACTTTTGCTTTCATTGTGTAGGATATTTAGTGACCATATAGGGTGACCACAAATTTTCCTTCTTTTTAATATATTCTTTCACTCAGTTTCTCAAGCTTCTGAATGAAAAGTTCTTCATTTGTTTTTTTCTCTTGTGTACTCTTGTGGAATTCTTATGAAATCTATAGATTGCTTTCAGAATGTCTTAAATGCATAAAATAAAAATATAAAATAATATAAATTTGAAATATAAAATAATCCCATTATATTTTATTTTTAAAAGTTCATGAAACCCTGGTTAATAACATCTGCATATTAATGATTGGATTGAGGTTGAATTGTTGATTTTCATATATTGCGCCACTTTAAATTCTTATGTCACCTAAAATTTTAAGCTCCTGTTCATGATTTCTGCCATGTGTGCTGTCATTATATTTAGGCAAACTTCCAGTATCTTTCCATAGTTCTTAAATAATTTTCTAAATTATCTTGGTCACGGTATTATTTGAGAACTTTTCTTAGGAGCAAGTCTATGTAGCTCTACCTTATTTACAATAGTCTTTACATTGTTTATGGCCACATATTCTGTTTTGTTCAGGTCTTGATATCATTTTTTACACTTTAAAAATATTACAGAAGAATATATTTTTATTGATTTGTGTCACAGATGCCAGATTTTTAGATTTATATGTTTAGTTATATTTTAATAATTGTATTTATACAGTATAATTAAACATCTAAAGTCCATCTTAAATATTGCATCTCTTTTTCAAAATAACTTTTAATCGCACCATTATTTTTACCATCCATATCATTATTAGGTAACACTTCTGGACGTTGTACTAAAATGAATTTTTCAAAGACTTTGACTTCACCATTTTCTTTTTCAGACTTCAGCAACTTCTAAATTCATACTTTCATTTAATCTATTTTATTATTATTAATTTTATCCAAAACACATGTCCCATAGCTTGAATATGAATACACTGTTCACAAAAGGCAGTGTGAAATCTTTGCCCAAACTCACAGCATCTGTTTTAAATTTGGTCATGATACTGTAGAGGCCCATGCTAAAACAAACAAACAAACAAACAAACATAAACACCAGAAAAAGAAACACAATTACCATTGCTAGGCTATTTCACGCAGTTTCAGGTCACATGAACAGCAAATTGGTTGGTAAAATATTTTCTCTGAACCCTATGACCTCTCAGAACTCTCCAAAATAGAAATTATTTTTGATGATAAATCTGCTTCAGCAGTTCTATGATCTAGGGCATCCAGATTCTATGATTTAAGGCATCTAGGGCATCCAGGTAAAAACAAACAAATTAATTTTAAAAAACCCTTTTAAATACAAAATAAGCCATTCACTGATATATCCCTCAATACCTCACTCAATACCCCTTCCATGCTACTATCCATGAGGATATACTAGTAGATATAAGGATACATCACATACCTAAAACAGAACCCACCATTATACCTTGTGCCCCCTTCCCCACTTAGAAGTCCCATGAAGACAGCAGTTCACGGTTACTAAAGTTGGCTTAGGCCTATATATCATGTAGGAAAAAATAATTGGCATGATATTTCTTAATTCTAGCTCTTGAGAATATAGCAAGTTGAGCTAAAAGCAATAAAGGTTGCATTAAAAACACCTAGAGTGCATTTAGCACCCACTATTATTTATTTTAAAAAATACACTTAGCTGACAGTTCAATTAATATAAGCAGGAAAAAAGTTGGTCCTGACATTTCCAAAAAGGCCAGAAAATTTTAGTAGTGAAAACTTTATCAGTTCTCTGTACTGTACACCCCGCACTCTCCCAAAATTTCTACCTTCTTTCACAATTTTGCTAACCTGGTTTGTAGTTTGAGTTATTAATAGCCCATCAAACTTGCGTAAGACTCTATGTTAAAATATTAATTATGCTCTCAATTTGTTTTGACTTTGTAAACATTCATAGAATTTTACTCACAGAGTCAAAAACAATACATACGTGTAGCAAATGCTTATTTAATATTAGAAATTTAAAATCTTTATGAGAAAAAAATAATTCTTTACTCAGATTTGTGTTGCATAAACCATTCAATTCTTTCACTTATTTTGCAGTTTTATGCTGTTTGTCCTTTCATGGCCTATCTGCATAAATGCAGCATATATGTTTCAGTTCTGTTTTGTTTTTGATTTTTTTAAATGTATTTTCTTGTTTATATCATTCATTTCCAGGAGATTTTAAGTTACAAATTTTCTCTCTGTCTTTCCCATACTCCCAACCCCAAAACAGAGATGCTACTGTAAAGCCCCTCCTTCAATCTACTCTCTTTTGTGCCCTCCAAAGCCCCTCTAACCTTCTGGTAGGGCAGGGAGGGTCTCCCTACCCCAGTCCCAGTATATCTTAATTCCCAATTACATGTATTGTAGAGCTTTAAATTCTAGATTCTTTTGGTTCCTCCCTTGTCACCCAACCCCACTGGAAGGATAAGCAATTCAATACAGGCTGTACATGTGTAATTGCGCAGGACATCTCCACAGTGGACATATTGAGAGAGGTTGATTATATGTCCCTCCTTCCTATCCCACCCCTTGTTCTGTTCTCTACCATGTCCCTGTCCCTTTACTGAACTGTGTGCTTCCAGCAACCCTTCCCAAGAACCTACCCTCCCCTCCGTTATCCTGACTCTCATCCACATGCCCCCTACTCTCCTATGTGGCATGATACCCAGTTTAGAGTTTATGTCCATCCTTCCCTAAGCCAAATTCAATGTGAGTAAATGAAAGTAAAAATGTAACAGTTATCCTTTGCCTCTTCTATATGGGATGATTAACCTGATTTTGTCGCAACCTGTCCCCTCTCATTCTAGTCCTCTCCCACCTTAGAATTTCACCTTTTAAAGTATCATCCCTTCATATTCAATTGATCCTGTACACTCTATGTACACATATATGCAAATGCTCAGATATGAATTCATACACATATAGAGCCTCTTATATAGACATATGTGTAGATATACATCTATATACATTTGTATTCCCTTCACCTATTCCCATACTAAGAAAAATTTCATAAGTTATTATTATTGCTTTTCCACATTGGCACGTGAATAGTTCAACTTTGATAAGTTCCTTATGATTTCTTTCCCATGTTTACCTTCTCATGCTTCTTGTGTTTGAATGTCAAATTTTCTGTTCGCTTCTGTATTTTTTTTTTCAGCAAGAATGCTTGAAAGTCCTACATCTCACTGAATGACTATATTTTCCTTTGGAAGATTGTACTCAATTTTGCTGGGTACAAGATTGTTGGTTTTACTCCCAGCTCCCCTGATCTCTGAAATATCATATTCCAGGCTCTTTGATCCCTCAGTGTAGAAGCTGCCAGATCCTGGGTTATCCTAATAGTGTTTCCATAATACTCAAATTGTTTTCTCTTGGCAGTCTATAATATTTTCTCCTTGATCTGGGGATTCTGGAACCTGGCTATAACATTTCTAGGAGTTTTCTTTTGGTCATCTTTTCAAGAGGTGATTGGTGAATTCTTTCAAGTTCTATTTTGCCCTCTGATTATAAAACATCAGGGCAATTTTCCTTGAGAATTTCTTGAAGGATGATTTCTAAGTTCTTTTTTTTGATCATGGGTTTCAGGTAGAGCAATAATTTCAAATTGTCTTTCTTGGATCTATTTTCCAGGTCAGTGGTTTTTTTCAAGGAGACATTTCACATTGCTTACTATTTTTTCATTTCTTTGTAACTGTTTAATAGTATCTTGGTTTCTCATAAAGTCATTAGCTCCCACTTGCTCCACTCTAATTCTGAAGGAATTATTCTCTTTAGAATGCTCTTGAGATTCTTTTTCCATCAGGCAAATTTGACTTTTTAAGACATTCTTCTCCTCATTGGCTTTTTGGGCCTCTTTCGGCATTTGAGTTAATTTGTTATTTAAGGTATTGTTTTCTTCAATCAGGTTGTTGACTTTCTTTTCATGATTTTTTCACATTCTCATTTTTCTTCCCAATTTTTCCTCTGCTTCTCTTATTGTGTTTTCAAAATCCTTTTTAAATTGATCTATGTTAGTAGGCAATCTTCATATTTCTTGGAAGCATTTGGTGTGGGAGTTCTGACTGTGTTGTCTTCCTCCCATTCCATGCTTTTATCCCTTTTTGCCCCCAAAAAAGGTTTCTAGAGTTTTACTGCTGTTCTTGCTTTGCTTCCTTTTCCTCATGTTGGCCACTGGATTAATTGCTTGATTTTTTTTTAGCTCTGTGGAACTCTGCTTCCGGGGGGGGGGGAAGCTCTGTCCCAAATTGCTTGGATTTTCACAGCTTCTGGAGCTATTAGGGGAGTGCTGTGGCCCCCACCAACTTTGTCTCACTGAAAGCACACCCCAGGACCACCACCCAAGACCACAATCTGGATCCAGGCTGCTCAACACAAGAGCCCTTGGCCCTGATCAATTGTCTTGGACCCCTGCAATCTGCAGGCCAGGAGCTTTGAAGCAGCCCAGTGGAGACAGTTGCCACTTGCAGTGGTTTCTGCCACTTCCCTGGACTGGGGGCAGTTCGGCCACACTGCTTTTTTCTCCCGAATTTAGCTTGAATTTCACTGACTTTTCTCTTAGTCTTATTTCTTCTGGCTTGATAATGTGGGAACTGCCCCAGGTGCCTCTGATCTGCTCTCTTATAGACACCAGCTGTGGCTTCTCCTGACTACCCTGGGGCCAGGCCATGATTTCAGGCTGGGTATATGATCCTGATTGTAGTTCCATGATATTTGAATTATTTCTTTCTCGTTACCTTCAGTATTTTCTCCTTGATCTGATAATTTCAGAATTTGGGCTGCAATGTTTCTTGGATGTTTCAATCTGGAATATCTTCCAGGAGGTGTTCAGTGGATTCTTTTTATATGTATGTTACCCACTGGTTCTGGGACCCCAGGACAATTTTCCTTGAAGATTTCTTGGAGGATGTTGTCCAGGCTATTTTTTCCTCTTGTCTTTAGGCAGACCAATAATTCTTAGACTATCTCTCCCAGATCTGTTCTCCAGGTCAGTTGTTTTTCCAATGAGGTCCAATAAAATGTGTTCCATTTTATTATTTTTTTTAAAGATTTTGTTTGACTGATTCTTGATGCCTCATAGAGTAATTAGCTTTAAATTTATTGCTTCTAATTTTTAGTGAATTATTTTCCTTGATTAATTTTTTGTGCTTTATTTGGAGGGCATTTGGGCTTAAGTGATTTGCCCAAAGTCACACGGCTAGTAAGTGTGTCAAGTGTCTGAGGATGGATTTGATCTCAGGTCCTCCTGAATCCAGGGTGGTGCTCTATTCACCTCGATTAATTTTTGAAGTTCCTTTTCAATATGTTTAGATTTTGTTTTTAGGAAGTTCTCCAGTTATTTCCAATTTCACAAATTTTACTTTTTAAGGAGTTGTTTTCTTTAGGAAATATTTTTTTTGTCTATTTTGACAAGTGTAATTTTAGAACAATTAGTCCGTTTATCTTCTGACTCCCTAATTTGACTTCAAAAATTCTTTTAAGCTGTTCCAAGAATGCTTTCTGGGATGACACCAGTTCATATTTCCTGTTGAGGTTTCAGAGTTGGGTATAGAGTCAGTGCTTATCTCTTGTGCATTTGGTTCATTGTGTTCACTATAAAAGGATTCCATTGTTTTGGGATTTTTTGCTTTATTGTTTTATCCAACTTGCTTTTTGCCCATGTGTTTGCCCATTTCCTGATTTTATAGCGGATTTCTGCTTCTGAGGTACAGAGAACTCTCACCCCCACATCTTATGCTGGGAATTATGGTTCTGGTTATTGACTTTGTGCGCTATGGTGTCTAGGTATCTACTCTGAGGTCAAGGCCAGGACTTTCTGAGTTGCTCCAGGATTGCTCTGAAGTTTGCAGTGTAAGGTATGGGGGAGGGATGGTGTGGCTGCTCCAGGATTCTGCCTACCAGCCCCTGGGTTAAAACTCAGACCGGATCAGCTGCTAGTGGCTTGGCTGAGGGTTCCTCTGGTTGTCCTAAGGCACACCTGTGATCCTAGTGTTGGTGCTTGCTAGCTCCAACCCCCTGGTGTTCAAGATCTCCTGCTGGTCAGCTGAGATGAGGTTTTTTGGGACACGTGCCTTGCACCTTAGCCTCAGCACAGCCATACCCATGCCCTTCCTCTAGGACTCCCAAGCCTGCTGCTGTTTCCACTATTTCAGTATGTTTTTTTACTCGGGCAATATTCCCTGGGTTTTCAGGGACAGAGAGTGGTATTAGAGCAGCTGTGGTTTACTCCACCATCTTCACTCACAGAAGTTCAGGTAGTTGATTTTTAAACATCCAGACTGTGAGGTGGAATCCCCAGTATTAACTGCTGCTGCCACAGGCCCTGTACTTTTTTTTTGGCTTTTTGGAGGGCAGTTGGGGTTAAGTGACTTGCCCAAGGTCACACGGCTAGTTTTGTGTGTGTGTGTGTGTGTGTGTGTTAAGTGTCTGAGGCCAGATTTGAACTCAGGTACTCCTGACTCCAGGGCCGGTGCTCTATTCACTGCGCCACCTAGCCGCCATGCCCTGCACTTTTTCTTACCTACCTCTGAGAGATCCTCGGTCCTGTGATGTGAGGTCTAGGAATAATCACCCCTGTGGTGAGTGAATCACTGCACCCAGGCTCTTTCTTGCTCCATTGTGGTCAGGGCTTAGGCTTTTTCCAGTGCAGCCCCCATGCTATGGGCTTTTCCTACACAATCTCATGTGCACACCTTCCTGGACTGAAAATCCGCCATGCTCCATCTCCCAGTGGATCCTGCAACTCTAATATACATTCAGATTCACTAGGTAGAGGTTACTGAAGGAATTCACAGAAAAGTTCAAGTTGTTTTACTCTACCATGTTGGATCCCCTCAAATTGTGATTTTTTTTTCTTTTCAGAAAAAATGATAGCTTCTAGAAAGGCACTAAAATACAAAGAAAAAAAATTTTACTTGATGTCTAATGCCTATGGTTCTAGTCCATGTTCTGATAGCAATCATTTAAATCATTTAGGCAAAGTAAAAAGCTCTACCAGCCTGCATTCCTAATATAAAAATAACAATATTACACTTCAATATTAATTATACCAACTATTACAGGGAAATTGAAGATCATTTTGATTTCTTATTGCAGTTTGAGAATAAGAATATTTTTCAGGAGGAGAGGGGGACAAAGAAGGCAGAATCATAAAATTGAAGGATTATAGATTTCAATCCGTGACAAAAGTGATTTAAATATCCAGGATTGAAATGGGAAACAATTGGATGGGAATACTACAAAATAAAAGTAATGTTTACCCATTCAATATGCTCTTTGCCTGGAATTGTATGTGTTCATTGGTGCAAATGTTAATTCCTATCAGTTCTTGTTTCACTATTTTTCTCTCATAAATGTATTTACTTTTATTAGCATAATATCTGCAGGATACATTTATTAATATGATGTTTAGTATTTTAAGAATGTCAACATAATATATTTTCTAAAACTACTAATGAAAATCATTACTGAATTAATGAGATCAGGTAGCTTATAAGGGAGACCCTAAATCACAAAAGCAAAACAAAACAAGACAAAAAACCCTGAGTGTTGTTTTTCCTGCTGTGTGGGGAAGAGAGGAAACTACCTCAGGATTTGATATGGAATAAAACATTTCCTTTTCCCCTCCTGTTACATTAGAAATTTAATTAATTTAATTAAATGTTCTGGAGAAAAAAGAATGGCAATTAATAATATAATAATTGACTATATCATATAGACTTTACATGAGACTTATTTAAAAATATATATGTATATATGTGTGTATATGTATGTATGTATGTATGTATGTATATTTTGGGGGGAGACGTTTAAAAAGGATAATGCAGAATTTCCCAAAGTTGTTGAAGAACTACCTAGGATTTTCAAATTTTCCATACCCACTCTATTAGGTTTTCTGAGTACAGCAATATATAAATTAGGCTTAGGAGTAGAAGGCAAGAAAGGCTGAGGCTCCATTTATTATCATGCCTACTTGAAATAATTATTTTAATTGTGTAAAAACAATTCGAACTGAGGGATTAAAGACAACCTATGTACTATGTAGCCATGTCTATTCTATTTTTTTTAATTTTAATTTATTTTCTTGGTTACATCATTCATTTCCACAAGGTTTTGAGTTGCAAATTTTCTCCCCTTTTTGCCCCTACCTCTCATCCCAGAACATTGATCCCACTGAAGGCCCCTCCCACAATCTGTTCCCCTTTATGCCCTCCTCCAAAACCCCTCTAGCTTTCTGGCAGGGCAGGGAGGGGCTCCCTGCCCCTGTCTATGAATGTATTATTTCCCAGTTGCATTTGATTGTATAGCTTTAAATACTAGGTTCTTGCAATTCCTCCCCTGTCACCCACTCCCACTGGGAGGAGCAGCAATTCAATACAGGCTGTACCTGTGTAATTACACAGGACATCTCCA
>JAQQSW010006589.1:0-13916 GCA_028646575.1 Pseudocheirus occidentalis | reverse complement strand
CTTTTATATGAAATGACTGATCCTATTCTGTCTCTGTCTCCTTTCATTCTATTCCTCTCCCACCTCTTAATTTTACCTTTTAAAATATCATCCTTTCCTATTCAATTGATCCTTTGCCTTCTGTCTATTTACACATATATAACACACTCCCATATATATTCATATGCATATATACCCTTCTGTATAGACATATGTATCCACACACACATATATGTGTATGTATATATACATGTATATGTATATGTGTATATATGTATACACACACATTTATATTCCCTTCACCTATCCTCAGACTGAGAAAAGTTTCACAAGTTACAATACTCATTTTTCCATGTTGGCATGTAAATAGTTCAACTTTGATAAGTTCCTTATGATTTCTTTTCCATGTTTACCTTCTCATGCTTCTTGTGTTTGAATGTCAGATTTTCTATTCAGTTCTGTTTTTTTTCCTCAAGAATGCTTGAAAGTCCTCCACCTCATTGAATGACCATATTTTACCCTGAAACATTATACTCAGTTTTTCTGGGTAGGTGATTCTTGGTATTAATCCTAACTCACTTGATCTCTGAAATATCATGTCCCAGGCCCTTCAATCCATTAATGTAGAAGCTTCTAGGTCCTGGGTTATCCTGATTGTGTTTCCACAGTATTCAAATTGTTTCTTCTTGGCAGCTTGTAATATTTGCTCTTTGATCTGGGAACTCTAGAACCTGTCTATAACATTCCTAGGAGTTTTCTTTTTGGGATCCTTTTCAGGAAGTGATCAGTGAATTCTATCAAGTTCTATTTTGCCCACTGGTTCTAAAACATCAGGGCAATTTCCCTTGAGAATTTCTTGAAGGATGCTTTCTAGGTTCTTCTTCTGATCATGGCTTTTAGGTAATCCAATAATTTTAAAATTGTCTCTCCTGGATCTATTTTCCAGATGAGTGGTTTTTTCAAGGAAATATTTCACATTGCCTTCTATTTTTCATTTGTTTGGATCTGTTTAATAGTATCCCAGTTTATCATAATTTGCTTACATTTGATCCACTCTAATTCTGAAGGAATTATTCTCTTCAGCAAACATTTGAGATTCTTTTTCCATCTGGCAAATTTGACTTTTTAAGTCATTCTTCTCCTCATCGGCTTTTTGGAACTCTTTTGCCATTTGAGTTATTCTGTTTTTTAAGGTGTTATTTTCTTCAGTCAGTTTGTTGACTCTCTTTTCATGATTTTCTTGCATCATTCTAATTTCTCTCCCCAATTTTTTCTCCACTTCTCTTATTTGGTTTTCAAAGTCTTTTTTCAGTTGATCTCTAGCTGCTAGGAATTCTTCAAGTGTCTTGGAAGCATTTGGTGTGGGAGTTCTGACTGTGTTGTCTTCCACCCATTACATGCTTTGATCCTTTTTGTGTCCAAAAAAAGAATGTAAACTTGGATTGCTGGGCTTTCTTTGCTTCTTTTGCCTGCTCATGTTGCCAGTCAGTTACTTGACTTTTGGGATCAGTAGAACTCTGCTTTCAGAGGGGAGAGTTCTGTCCCAAATTGCTAGAGTTTTCACAGCTGCCAGAGCTAGTAGGAAGCCCCAATCTCTGCAGCCCCCACCAGCTTTGGCTCACTGAAAATGCACCTTAGAAGCACCACCCAAGACTGTGATCCTGATCCAGGCCACTAGATACAAGAACACTTAGCCTCTGAATGATTGCTTGGCCCCCTTGCAATCTGCAGGCCAGGAGCTTCTGAATCAGCCACATGGAGGTGGCTGCAGGGCCCCCACTTCAGACTTCTTCTACTCTGGGGCAGTTGGCTGGACCTTCTCCCTGAAATTTAGCCTAGTTCCACTGACCTTTTCCCTTTGTCCTTGGCTCTTATGGGTTGGTAATTCTGGAAACTGCCACAGCTGCCAGTGATCTCCTCTCATGAAAGCTCCAACCAGGGCTTCTCCTGGATGGCCTGGGGCTAAAACTACATGGAGCTGGGTTCTGTTCCCAGCGCACTGAGATGAGCCCTTTCTGTCTCTCTGCCAGGCTGCCTTCAGCAGGATCCTTATTTCTCTGTCATTTTATGAGTTCTGGAGCTCTAAAATTTGTTTAGAGTTATATTTTATAGGTATTTGAGGTGTTTATGGGGGAAATCCACAGAGTTCTCCTGTTCCTATGCCACCATCTTGACTCTGCCCCCATTTCACTACACTTTTAGAAAAATGGACCAACATCTAGCTGCATTCAATTCTGTCATACCAGAAGTCACTTGGAGTAGAAATCACAACCAGTGAAAATTGAATTATTCATTGTGGGAGGAGGCTGAGACAGCTTTTCAGTCCAGGCTTTACATAAACCACTATCCAAGAGGAAGGAGGTAGAAAATGAATAATGGGAGAATATTAGGGGAAAAGACTGAATTTACAAAAAAATCTCAGGAGAAAGAAAACTCAGTTAAAAGCCTTCACCATAAGCAGATAAAACAACAAGGAAGCTATAAATCAGAGAAGGGATGTGGTTTCCAGATTAGCTAAATGATTCTGGACATCTATGAATAAATATTGATGAGGAAACTAAAGCTCAGAGATGTTAAGTAGTGTGATAAGGGTTTCACAGGATATGATGTATTATTCAAACTCACATCATTCAGATTTCAAGTTCAGTATTCTATTTATTATAACACTGCCTAATATAGCTCAAACCCCAAATTAATACTTCCAATTTCTCTAGCCAAGCATAATTTTCCTCTGACTGGCCAGTACATAGAATATGATGTGTGTTTGTGAGAGGCAAAGATTTATTTTTTTAAACAATAAATAGCAATTTTATCCAAATCATAGCAAGCAAAACAAATCAGATATGGTATACATAGGAAACTATATACCAGACAATAGAGAGTAAAGTAACTTTCTCATTGGGAGCAAGCCCAACTAGATTTGAATGAAAGTTCTTCAAAGTCTCTTATGTAGAAAGCTGAGGCTAGGGACATGCTGGAAATTGTCAGCTCCTTTCACATGGCTTTCTTCCTAGAGTCTTTTCCTCCAGCAACCTTAAGTGGGACTGGCCTCATTTATCTTCTCTTAAAACTGGAAGCCAAGAGCACTGAAAGTTCACAGACCTTGACTAGAAGTTTGAACTGAGGAGACTCTCTCTCTCTGTCTCTCTGTCTCTCTGTCTCTGTCTCTGTCTCTGTCTCTGTCTCTCTCTGTCTCTGTCTCTGTCTCTGTCTCTCTCTCTCTCTCTCTCTCTCTCTCTCTCTCTCTCTCTCTCTCTCAACCCCCATCAATAAGGAAAGAGTCCTCCACCAATGGGCTTTGTGGCTGAAGTAAAATTCCTTCCCTTGGAGAAAACTCTTAGCAGTCTCTTGCAAAGATCAGCTGGGGGAAGTAAAACCTGTAACTATATGGTATAAACATGAACATCAGTGTTTTAAAACAACAAAAATGATTTGCATGCAGTCCCAGGTAAGCAAGTTTTGGTATTGTTGAAATTGAAAGAAAAAAGACATACTAACAGTACATGTGGTAGACACGGCACTATACAGAGCATGACCTGGGAAGATATTGCAGTGACGATATGCCTAATTACATACTGGACCTATAACATGCCCATTTCAAAAGTACATGCATATCCGTAGCACAGAGTAATAATCAAAAGTAATAATCATGGCTAGTCAACAAAGCCAAGCTAGCTAGTTACAACAATAACACTATCAATAGGCCAATAATAAAGTATTACTTATTTGTAAACATTAGAGTATACACAAAACAATCAGTATGAATACTATATAAAACATAGTCAAATGAACGTAACAGCAAAATTAAAATCAAGTGTATTCAAACATGCAGTAATTCACACAGAAAGGAGTAACATGTCCAAGTACATGCATGACACTATTCACACGGTCAATCTCTAGTACTGTTGCCTAGATAGATCTGTAACTATGTTCTCAGGTTTGCCTGTAACATCATATCAATCTAGTGACTGGTCTGATATATCTATTTCTCTTGTCATCAACTGATCTTTCTGTTACTATGCCAGAGCTAGTCATTGGTATGGGTTGACTATTAAGATCCATATAGGCTTGTATGTATACACCTGAGCTGGCTGCCATGTCAAGTTGGCTGTCAATATGTTTGAGTTCTGTGGGATGAATCTGTACCCTAAGAGTCTTTATAGCAGTTTAGGACGTTAGAGGAGTTCCCTCTGAATTCAGTTCTCCTGTCCTGTAATAATATATAGCTTCCTTCACTGGATGCATCATTTTCAGTGCCCATATCTGGGTCACAAAGTCTTGATAGCACTGGTAAACTTTCTTTTCTTCAGTCTTTGCCTGGGTGGATGTCCATCAGTTCTCTCTACTGACACATTAGAAAGTCCAATTAACTCTTCTATGGGCAATAACAGGTGATTGTGATGAATAGTCTTGATAAAGCTCCCTCCATTCTCTGGGGCAATTTTGTTAAAAGGAAAGTTGTCCGGTCTCTCAGTGGGTCTGTAAGGGTTAGCTTTTCAGCAGGCAGAAGCTGGAGATGAGAAATACAGCGAGCTCCTCTCATGTCTTCCCAGAGTCTTTCTTCAGCAACTTGAAATGGGATTGGCTTTGCCCATCTCCTCTCTTTTTTAATGGTTATAGTATATTTATATATTATATAAATATAGTAGCATATAAATAAAAGAATATACCACTATATAATTATATATAAATATTGCAGATATATGCAATCAAATCATTCAGTGTATTAACCTAAATTTGTTATTGACTTATTTGACAAATGTTTCATCTTTGTCTTCAAACAAGTCATTTATAAAAATGACAACGCAGACCCTTCAAGCATAGATCCCAGGGGCACTCAATTAGTGACTCTGTAATAAACATGACTTTGATGACAAATATTTGAGTAAAAACATTCTGTTAGATTGCTATTATCATATAGACCATTTCTTCTTTTTGTTACAAGGCAAACAAGAGGTTTGTCAAATGCTTTGTTCAGTTATAAAAATTTCTCCTGGAATATTCTCCTAATCTACCATTTTAGTTAGACTAAGACTGGACCTGTGACATCATTGGAATAGGGAACTCCCAGATGAGTAATATCCTTAAAGAGGCAGGTTGAATTCTTGTTTGCAACTTAAATTCTTGGTGACTTTTCCTGAATATTAAGAATTTAAGTGACTTGCCAAGGCCATCTATGTGACAAAAGCGAAACTTGAATTCAGGTCTTCCTGGCTTCCAAGCTTGCTCTGTATCCACTGCAATTTTGGTTAGTCTTCTCATAATTCTCTTGCTTCTTGTATTTGAAAGTCAAAATTTCTGTTCAGCTCTGGTTTTTCATCAAGAATGCTTGAAAATCCACTATTTCATTGAATGACCATATTTTCCCCTGTAGGATTATACTCAGTTTTGCCGGGTAGGTGATTCGTGCTTTTAGTCCTAGCTCCTTTGACCTCTGGAATATCATATTTCAAGCTCTTTGATTCCTTAATGTAGAAGCTGTTAGGTCTTGTGTTATCCCCGATTTTATTTCCATAATATTTGAATTGTTTCTTCTTGACTGCTTGCAATATTTTCTCCCTGACCTGGGAACTCTAGAATTTGGCTATACTATTTCTAGGAATTTTCTTTTTGGAATCTTTTTTTCATGAAGTAATTGATGATTTCTTACAATTTCTATTTTGTCCTCTGGTTTTAGAATATCAGGGCAATTTAGATCGATGATTTCTTGAAAGATGATGTCTAGACTCTTTTTTCTGATGATGACTTTCAGGTAGACCAATAATTTTTACATTATCTCTCCTGGATCTATTTTTCAGATCAGTAGTTTTTCCAGTGAGATATTTCACATTGCCTTCTATTTTTTCATTTGTTCAGATCTGTCTTATAGTATCTTGATTTCTCACAAAATCATTAGCTTCCAATTGCTCCAATCTAATTTTGGAGTTATTCTCTTCAGTGAGTTTTTGAAATTTCTTTTCCATCTGGAAAATTTGGTTTTTTAAGGCATTCTTCTCACTGGCTTTTTGGGCCTCTTTTGCCATTTGAGTTAGTTTATTTTTAAGATGTTATTTTCTTCAGGGTATTTTTGGGTTTCCTTTAGCAAGCTGTTGATTCTAGTTTCCTGATTTTCTTGCATCATTCTCATTTCTCTTCCCAATTTTTCCTCCACTTCTCTTACTTGATTTTCAAAATCCTTCTTGAGCTCCTCCATGGCCTGTAACAAGTTCATATTTTCCTTGGAGGCTTTTGACACAGGAGTTCTGACTTTACTGTCTTCCCCCCACTCCATGCCTTGATCTTTTTTGTTCCCCCAAAAGGATTCTATGATCTGTTTGTGCTTCCTGTGCTTGCTCATATTGCCAGCCAATTACTTGACGCCTGAGGTCTTTGCCATGGTAGAACTCTGCTTCCAGAATGGAGAGAGCTTTGTCCCAAATTGCTGGGGTTTTCACTGCTGCCAGAGCTATTAGGAGGCCACCATCTCTGCAGCCGCCACTAGCTTTGGCTCAGTGGTAACCCCAGGATCACCACCCAAGACCACAATCCATATCAAAGCAGGTTAAAACAAGAGAGATTACCATCTGAATGGTGGCTTGGTCCCGCTAAAATCTGCAGGCCAGGAGCTCCTGAGGCAGCCATGCTGTGGCAGCTGCACAGCCACCACAACTCTGCTGCTTCTCACTCCAGGGGCAGGGGCCAGACCATGCTCTTCCATCCCCCCCTTTCCAACAGAGTTCCACATTGACCTTTTACTTTGTATTTGGCTTTTATGGGTTGAGAATTCTGGAAGTCACTACAACTGCTGGTGATTCACTCTCCTGAAGTCTGCTCTGGCTCCTGCTGGTTGGGGTTGCCCTGGGGCTGGAACTGCAACTCACAGGGACTGAGCTTGGCTCCCAGCATGATGTGATTGACCTTTCCTGTCAGTCTACCAGGCTTCCTTCAGCAGGAGATTTGTTTCTCTCTTTCACTTTGTGGGTTCTGTAGCTCTAAAATTTGTCAAGTCATTTTTTTTACATGTATTGGAAGTGATTGGAGCCAGAGCCCACACCAAGTTTGTCCTTCTACTGTGCCATCTTTGCTCCACCCACAAAGATTTATTTTCAAGAGTATTTGCTAATAATGTTTCATTCCTCTTGGAATGTCTTTCCTTTCACTACTTTCCCCAAATTCTATAAAAAATTCTACCCATTTTTCAAAACCCAACACAAATGTCATCATTGTCACCTCAATGAAATATTTCATGTCCACCCCAATTGAAAGTGATTCTTTTTCTGAACCCCCTTTATATTTTGTACCACTCTCATGACACCTGCCAACAGACTCATAATCTACTCCCACCCCCAAATCAGAATGGACATTAGAGTATATCTACCAAAAGCCCTTGTTTTTTAGCAAATGAGGAAGGAAGGTTCATAGGAGAAATGACTTGCTCAAGATTTCATAGAAAATCAATGACAGAACAAAAGTCTGAACCTATCACTTCTTTTTCTGGAAGGGCAGTTGGGGTTAAGTGATTTGCCCAAGGTCACACAGCTAGTTTTTGTGTTAAATGTCTGGGGTTGGATTTGAACTCAGGTCCTCCTGACTCCAGGGCTGGTGCTCTATTCACTGCATCACCTAACCACCTCAGAATCCAGCACTTCTCACTCCAGAACCAATGTTGTTTCCGTTAGACCTTACTAATTATCCCTACCCCTATGAGGTTACTGTAAACTCTTGGGAGAATGAGCCATATACCACACATCTTCATAGACCCCACAAATTTTAGTGTAATGTCTTGCACATAATAGAGACAGACACAGGGACTTGATTTGCTATTTAATTTGCACAGGGAACTACCAGGTGAGGAAACCCTTTCTGCTAATGCAGATCAATACCATCTCTGCAACTTAGACTCTTAAAAAGTTTGCTAGAACATGGAGAAATTCAGTGATTTGCTCAGCGTAACCATCATTTTATGGCAGAAGCAGGATTTCAACCCAGTCTCAGCTCCCATATCAGATTTCTATTCACCAGCCACATTGCCTCTTTTAAACATCTAATAATCATTATATAATTGTTGAATGGGTGAAAAAAGAATGATTCTTGTAATATATGCATCCCAATTGAATCTCATATATTAATTTGGTGAGACTAGGTTTTTGTACTCTCCAGGAGCATTATAATCATTTATTAAACATTCCTGTGAGATAGCAGTGATGTTATTCCCTTTCCCCACCCACCTCTACACATTTTGCAAATAAAGACTGAGGGCTAGAGAGAACCTTGTTTGTCCCAAGGTTTTATAGCCAGAGAGGAGAACTTTAGAGTCATTATCAGAATGCTAAACCTACCAGCTAATGAGACTTTATTGCTTAACTGTTTTAGGTTTTATTTTACAAGAGCTAAGATGTTTTCTTAGTGCTGGTTAGACTAAGGTCCGACTGTGCCTGTGTAATGTACCTTGCTAAAATGTGTTTTATAAATCAGTACCTTAAAAAAAGTGCATTCACTGAAGCTAAATAGACACATGGACTAGGCAGAATCATTCTTTCTCACTTTTAGATGTCACCATGGGATAAAAAAAAATCTCCCGATCACATTAAGCCCCTGTAATGTTAATGGAACGTGAAGATCTTCCCTGTCCATTAATAGGCCTATGTGATCACATGTCCCCTTTTCCCTTGGAACAGGAGCTGTGTTCCCATGTCTAAAGGTAAACAGGTATTTCAATCAGAGCTGTGATATATCCCAAGTCATATAGCATCCACTGGGGGAGGAACTTGCTTAAGGAGGAGCTTGCTAAGGGGGAGCCTTGCTTTCAGGAAGGCTTTCTCCCTCTTTTGATACTGACCTAATTAGGCACTGAGTACTGTTGGTTGTGATGCCTTCTGGCTCTAACCAAACCTATTAATTGAAAACTATATATCCTGGGAAGGTGGTATTTTACTTTGGGGACTCGCTGATAAGAAGGACCTTTTGATTCCCTGGACGGGACTCTGAGTAGCCATTTGTTAAGAACCCCCCCTCCCCCCACCCTCTAACAACTCAGATGTTGGTGCTCTCCTGGTCTGGTGGCGTAGGCACATGATTGTATTATTCTGTTTAGACAGTTGGAGTTCTGTCTATTGTATTCTTTCTGGGATACTCACTTCCTTCTACTTGTCTGTCTGTTAATTAAAGTAAGATCATTAACCCCTTTAAAGTTGTCTTTCCTTTAGAAAAGTAGAAGAACCTGTGCTAGAAGCCCACCCTGTGTGCTAGCGTGGTTGCTAATACAGCCTTTCATCCAAAAATCATCAAATAAAACAGACATACCTATTGACCTTGCTATGTAGTAATATAATACTCACATAGTCATTCATAGCTTCTCATCTAATCCAGTCTCACTCAGAAACATTAACTTTTCTTCCTCTGAATGCTAATTTTGCACAATAAAGACTCTAAATGCTGAAGCTCCAAAAGCTTCTACCAAGCCTGTCTTCCCACATTGTACCTTGTATGGAAGTGTTCAATGAGGATCTGGTGAATTGAATTGATGTTTCCCTTTGGAGTTCAAGAGGTTACAAATGCACCTATTGATAGACAGCTAATGAGTGTACAACAAAGAACGATGACTTTGCATGTCCTACACTTACATCTACCCCAATGCCCTCTTATGGTATGCTTCTCTAGGAAAGTACCATTGGCCTTCTGCAGAACAAATAAGAGAAATCTTGGAACAATGGGGTAACAGAACCAATAGGGAATTGTTAGATCTCTGAGCTAGAAAAAAATGGGTAATTTAACGGAACATCTCAGAGGGTTAATCTTTGGATGCGTATAGGCATTGAAGAATACCCATGCCAACCTCATTTCAAAACCTATTTGAAAAAAGCAAAGAGACAATTTGATGTCCATGGGATACCAGGTAACAGCTCTATGCATACATAGAAGGAGATTATCTTCAAAGTTAACTCCGTCAGAAAATATAGAACCTATCTTCATTCTATTTTTGTGTTAGCTGAAAATTAAGTTGTAAAAAAGGGAGATAAGAACAAAAAGTTTATTGTCTTAGAACTAAAAGAACCTTAAGCAAGTCATGTCTTCTCATCTTAGAGAGGAAAAAATGGAGTCTAGAGGCGTTGAATTGACTTGCTTAAGGTCATACAACTCCTTGGTGGCAGAATGAGAAATAAAACCCATTATCTTTCTGACCCCAAGTCTAATGCTCAACCTGCTCTACTGCAAACAGAGGCAAGAACACTAGTCATCTCCATGGGGAAGGGGTCTCGGAATATCTTTCAGACCTTTTATTTATACAATTTTCAGTAGTTCTATGAATATCACTCAATTTAATATAATAAAAGTCAAGAGAATTTAACAAGCTGGCTGGTTGTTCTAGAATAAGAGTATTTTAAATACCATTAGGTCCCTCCACCTTGGGCAATTTATAGTTGTTGGGGTTTTTTTTTTTGGTTCTTTTGTGTATGTATGTAACAGAATCAAGTGACTTGCCCAAGGTCATATAACTAGTAAATGTCTGAGCTCCAATTAGAATTCAGGTTCTCCTCTCCTAATTGCCCCAATTCAGAGCCTTTTCAGGATAACTTAAGCGTCTTGGTATTTCTTGAGTTAGTTAATCAGTGTCCTTTTTTTGTGAGATTTAATAATTAAATCTCATGGTGGTGAACAGAGAGTCCTTGATCCATTTGATGAGCCCTCGCTCCTCTCACCCCCCATCATCTAGATGAGATTGTAGGGCATGGACTTTACCTGAAGAGTCCTCCACAAGCAGGTGGACACATGCCCTAGTCCCTTACTGAGAGAACACAAGGACCTTTTCTGACTGATCCCTAACAGGTGGGCCTGTCTTCAAGATGATTGGTAGTAACTAAGAGTTAGGGAGAATATTCATTAGAGGAGCTACATTTTTCCCCACCAGTCTAGAAAAATTAGCTATGAAAAGGCTCTCCCCATTTCTTGCTTTCTCTCCCTCAAACTTCCAAACTGGAGCAGAACCCATGGGGAGGGGGTGAGGGTGGGAGTGGGGGGGGTGGGAAGAAATTCTCCCTCTCTGCTCTCTCCCCACACCAAGGAGGAGAAATTGCTCCTATTCTATACCTGGTTTTCTATCCTTCATGTATAATTACCTCCTTTGCACCCACTTCACTGCATTCCTGTGTTCTATTTGCATATGAAAGCCTTCATTTCATGGTACTAATTGTGACATTCATTATTATTTTTATTACCTGTCAGTGTGCAAATGGAATCTTGCTGCTGTCTTTGCAGCTAATTTGCTGGAGAAGCATATGGAAAATGGCCTGTTCCTGCCCAGGCAAGCCTGAAAGGGAACTGTGAGTTTCCGATATTCCTTCTGCCTTTTTGGTTTTCTTTTTTTGCATGGGAAATGTGAGCTTGAAGATAAGCCTACTGTTTAATGTGTTATTGCTTTAGTTTTTTCTCCTGCTGCCTATATCTCTTCCAAAATTCAGTTTCCTATTCCTTCAAATACCAGATGGAGTTTAATCTGTAAAAATATGATGCCATTTCTCTGCTGGGGCACAAATGTTTTCTTTTTCTCACTGGAGTTGGAATCTTGGAGAATTCTCCTCTAGACCAGTGGAGGGTGAGAACCCAGACCAATAAAATTCACAATTCCTTTTGTCCAGGACCTTCAATCACCACAGAGCTCAAAATATGGATCAAGAACACACTATATTTTCATGCTACACTAAAAAAAGTATTTGGAAATATGCAATACTTAAGGATTCGTTTTTTTCCTTGCTCCCAACATATTGATGATTTTGAGAACTGTGATGATCAGACTTTATGGAAGATTTTCTTTTTCCTCCAGGTCTGTGTTTTACCTTATCTTTGTGGTGTCTGTTCTGGGAACCCATGTGTTCTTTTTGTTTCAGGAATGCAAATATCCCTAACACTCTTAAATGGAGCCTAACATCACATAAGTGAAAATCTTCTAGGACAAACCAAAATATAACCAGAGGTAAAGAAACTTACCAAAGGGATCATTCCTCACTTGGAAAACAGGGAGATCACCCACAAAACAAAATAGTTTGTCTGGGATAAAATTGGAGAACTAAAAATATTTATCTTATCTTAGTTTTCAATAGGAGTTTCCCTATGAAATCAAATAGCTATTTGTTAGTGTTAATATCTCCAACCTCTCCTTGCAGCCAGACTCAGTTGGACCAGAGAAGAGGAAAATAGAAAAGGGTCAGTTGTACAATATTCCACGTGGGGCTTAGGGATGGTCATTTCTCCTTGTCCCTTCTTCCACATGGGATCAATTTACATCCTGGAACAGGATACTTCATTTCCTTATATCTTTTTGTTCTGGCTCACATAGCTGCAAATGTTAGTCATGCTCATAAAATTATCCAATCCTTTTTAAAATCCTTCTCCACTCTGTGCCATAACAACCTCCTGTGGCAGTAAATTCCCTAGGTTCCCCTAGTATAGGACAGTCACCTTTTTCTCCCCAGCCTTTGCAATTGGCTACCTTTCAATGGGAACTGAACCTCCAATATTTTTACTCAGGATAGACAGAACAATGCACACCATTGTGGCCCTTTTGTTCTTTTTCCCTCCAGGTAAAAATGAGCCCATTTAGGCATTCTGTGCCCCCATCACTATTAGCTCAGTTCCACTAAGCAATGTAACTTGACATGGGCTGGCACACAAAATGTAGTGACTAATCAAGTAGGAAATGGAATTGGCAATTCAAGCAAAAGGAAAATATAGAACCACAAAAGCCAAATATTTTTGTGAGACTTGGGCTGTGCTCTTTCCTGTTTTAGGATTTAATTTTTTTTTGTAATTCTGAACTTAACAAACACTTACAAATGTGAATATTATCATGGATAAAGAACAATAGAAAAAGAAGATTGAACATGAAGTCACAAACATCTCTTATACATAGCTTATCTCTGGTGTTTTAAGCATATAAGGAATTCAACATGCCACTTCTAAAGCCATCATGCTGGTTGGGTGTCCCTCTGGATTTATAGAGTTCTCTTCAGTCCTTTTAAGAAATGATTCATTGGCATGTTTTATTTCTTTTGCTTTTTTCCTCATCATTAGCTTCCCTCTCTACTCCCCTCTCATATGTACTTCACCCTATAAATAAAAAGAACTCTTTTATGATATTAACATAATTAACATTATTGATAATATTATTGCTATTCCTAAGAGGGGGAAAAGAAGAGGAGGAAACAGGAAAAATAGGAGGAGGGTGAGAAGAAGAAAAGAAGAAAAGAAGAAGAAGAAGAAGAAGAAGAAGAAGAAGAAGAAGAAGAAGAAGAAGAAGAAGAAGGAGAAGGAGGAGGAGGAGGAGAGGGAGGAAGAAGAAGAAGAAGAAGGATGAGGAGGAGGAGGAGGAGGAAGAGGAGGAGGAGGAGGAGGAAAAGGAGGAGGAGGAGGAAGGTGAAGAGGAGGAGAAGCAGAAAGGGGAGGAATAGGAGGAAGGGGAGAAGGAAGACAATGACAACAATGGTGACAATGACTAGAAGGTCAAACAAAAGAAATCCACATAGTGGCCATATATTAAAATAGAGAACATAACAAGAAGAGATGGAGTGGTCTTTATTTATCCTGCCTGACCATATGAAAGAGAAATAGATGCCCTATCCACCTTGGAAGATTTCTCCAAGAGTTTTTCTTTTTCTTTTGCCTATCTACCATCTGAGAATTAAATACATTTCAGAATCTCTATACATTGATTATTTTGTCTTTGTATTTATTATTGTTTTATGTCTAGTTAAAGGTTTTTCAAATTCAGATCATTGGTTCTAGAATGTTCTGTGAGTAGGAGGAGTATTTAACCTGTTTTATTTTATTTTTTATTTTTTAATTTTAATTTATTTTCTTGGTTACATCATTCATTTCCACAAGGTTTTGAGTTTTTGCCCCTACCCCCTAGCCCAGAACATTGATCCCACTGTAAGGCCCCTCCCACAATCTGTTCCCTTTTA
>JAQQSW010006588.1:0-13916 GCA_028646575.1 Pseudocheirus occidentalis | reverse complement strand
TGACAGGTAAACTATTCCTTGCTTCCTCAGATTACTTATAGTATCAGCCTTTATACTTGCATTGTGCACCCATTTAGACTTGACTTTGGTATACAGCATTAGATGATGATCTGTGTCCAGTTTCAGCCATACTATATCCCAATTTTCACAGCATTTTTTGTCAAATAGTGAGTTCTTATCCCAAAATCTGTGGAACTCCATTTATTTGGAATTTAGGATAATTCTGACTTACTAAGTTTTTGAAGCATTTAAAATTTAACTATTTTAAGCATTTGAAATTTAATGCTTTTAAAAAATTATTAGAGCAAATATATTCAAGTGTCATATGTACTTTAACTCTTAAAATTTTAAAGATTCTTTTTGGTCACATATTTTGTTCACAATATTTTTTCCATATTCTGTCCAAGGTACAAGATAGAATTATTCAGAATAGGTTGATGTTGGTGTCTCCTATCCCATTTAGTACTTTTAGCAATAACTCAGGAAATGTGAAAAATGCAAAAGTTACTTAAATATCTATATTCTACTGTAGTGCTGGTGCAATATTTACAGCACCCAGAATCATGATAATGATTGTGACTATAAGTATTGCATGACATTCAATCACAAAGCATGCCAAACTCTCCAGATAGAGGATAGAACTGAAGCATTTATTTAGACAACAAAAAACCGAACCCAAAACCAGTAAGCCCATTCTATCATAGTACCAAAGATATACAGAAGCCATAATAACACTGAGAGCCACAGCACCCTTCAGCCTTCCCACAAACCAATACAAGATCAATATCTACTTATAAGCCTATCTGACTCCTTGCCTGAGTGTCCTCTCTCCCCTACCCTCTCACTAGCTCTCACCATGGACTCTGCTTCCCTTCAGCAAACTCCTCCCACCACAGGCTCCATGTGACTACATTCAGCCTATTAGGGGGTAGAGTTTACTTTCAAAGAAGGGGAGGTCTTCAAACTCCCTCCTAGGGGCAGGAAAGATCTTCAGATTCCCATTCTCATTACAGCTGTGGATAGATTGTAGGAGTTATTACTCTTAAATTAATTCCATTTTGATGACTTTTTATTAAATGTCAGCTATGTGCAAAACACTGCCCTAGACATGGGAGGAAATATTCACAAATATGAATAAATCACAGTCCTAGCCATCCTATAAGCCCTAGCCTATAGTCTGTTAAAGGAGATAGCACATAGACTTCTAAAGTATAATAATAGGACATGCTAAATGCATAAGAACAATATAAACAAAATGCTATTTGAGATCTAAAGAAGGAAATAGCATTTTTAACTAAGGGAAATCGGGAGATTTCTTAGAAGATATGGTATTTTAAAACTTTGAAGAATGGGTAAGATTTCAGTGGGTAGATATGTTAAGGGAGGGAGAAATGGATTTTAGGAGCTTAAGGTGAACATCTCTCTTCTTACCAATCTATTCTCCACACAGCCAAATTAATATTCTCAAAGCACAGGTCTGACCGTGCCATTCAAGAAACTCTAGGGTTTTCATTTTGCTTCTAGGATAAAATATTAAGCTTTTAAGCTTTCCAAACTCTTTGTATGCTGGCACAGGCCTACCTTTCTAGGTTTATTGCATGCCATTTTCTGTGTTCTAGGCAAACTAGTCTATTTGGCACTAACTACGCATGATGTTCTATCTCCTGTCTTTCTGCCTTTGCGTGGAATACACTCCCTCCTTATGTCTGCAGCTTAGCACTCCTGACTTCCTGCAGAGTTCAATTTAAGTCCCTCATCCTACTTGAGGCCCTTCCTCAGCCTGCTAATTACTAGCAGCCTCCCTACAAAAATTACTTTGTATATATTTTACATTAAAGTTTCTACATTCATCTTATTTTCAATAGAATTTAAGCTTCTTGAGAGAGGGACTGTTTTATTTTTGTCTTTTTATTCCCAGTGTTTAGTGTTTGTCACAGCGTAGGTGCTTAATACATGCTTCCTGAATTAAACAAAATGAAACCATTCTGAGGCTGGTAACAAAGCTAAGTATAACTCTTGCTTTAACATTAGCCATTTATTTTTATGGAATGAGAAAGATGATTTATTCTCTTTAGTTTTTCATGATCCGTTTGGCCTTTGAAAGCAATGCTGTCATCAAATTCAATATTTTCTTAATTCTACTTGAAAAATAATATATTGGGTAGAGGACTTTATAGACTAAGTCACAGAACACTGACATATAGCACATTTTAGATTGTATTTTTTAATATTCTATGTTCTCGGGTCTAAGATTCTGTGATATTGTAGATGCCCCACAGATGTAGATGCTACATTTCCAATGTTTTCTTTCCTCTTTTCTCTTCCTACCAGGCATGACAGAAATGGTGCGGAAAATTACTCTGAGCCGAGCCGTGAGAATCATGCAAGATCTCTTTCCTGAGGAGTACAACTTCTATCCTCGCTCGTGGATTTTGCCTGATGAATTCCAACTCTTTGTTGCTCAGGTAGATCCCATTCTGAAGACATTCTAAAGTTAAGAGTCATGATCTATATCTGTGTCTGTGACAATTTTGGTCATAATTATTAATATGAGACAGTGCTCTAAAACCATCTTTGCATATTTTCATTTAGCAAACAGAAAGCACTTATTTAGTATAACTGTGTATGCATATGAAATGCAGTGCTGGGAACTAGGGGGAGACACAAGAATAAGTAGGACCTGACCCCTACCCTCAAGAAGCTTCTAATCTAATAATGGGGTAAAAGCATGAATACAAGTAAATACCACACAAATTTGAACATGTGCACTGAACCTGTAATTAATTGGACTATATTTCACCTCCAGTGCTTAGTAGTTGTATGACATAGACAAGTCTTTTAACATCTCTGAGCTTCAGTTTCTTCATATGTAAGACGGGGGATATTGGTGGTAACTGTTCGACAGAGTTGCTTGTAAGATTCAAGTGAATACTGGATATAAAACATTTTGCAGGTTTTGAAGAACTATGTAAGTTAAATTATTGTCATTACAAAAAAAAAACTACTTATTCCTCTGTAGGGTTTTATAGGTTACATAGAGCTTTTCCTTACGATAGTCTTGTGAAGTACTTAGTTCAAGTATTGTTCCTACTTTACAGAGGGGGAAACCTGATTCCCAAAGAGACTTATGATGTTAATGGAATATTAGATCTTCCCCTGCCCATTAATAGGCCTCACATGGATCCCATTAAGGGAAGCTCGATTAGAGGAGCCTCCATGAATTTCCACGTCTGCCACACTGTTCACTATACTGTACTGCCTTATATGGAAACATATAATCTCAGGGTTGAAAAAGGAAAGTGGAGCAAAGTGACTTGCATTCAAATCCTAACTCTTGTCATAAACCTTAGTCAAGTCATTTAATTTCTCTGAATAGTAGTGGTCTCATCTGTAGAATAGAAGAGTAGATTAGATGACCTTGATGACCCCTTCCTGCTCTAACCCTTTTACCCTGCTTTGAGGCTGGGAGACACTTCAGGAAGTGGTTACAAGTATGGGAATAGTAAGCCATAATGCAAGGAGTCCTAGAACTGGGGTTTCTTCTTGACATCACCATTAACTGGCCCTGGAATCTTGAACAAGTTGCTTAACTTTTCTGGGTCTCAATTCTTTCATCAGTAAGATAAGGGATTTAAAGTAAATGTTTCCTAAGGTCTTTCCCGTCTTTGAAGTTCTATGATTCTGTATTCCAGCTTTCTATGTTGTAAAGTCCCTTCCAATTTTGCCATTTTATGATTGTGTTTTAAAATTCTATATTCTAGAGTTGTTTCCAGCTTTGACATGTCCTAATGTTCTGTGTTTTAATGTCTAGAAGTCCCTCCTAGCTCTGGAATTGTCCTAATATTCCATGTCCAAAATCTATCTGTTTTCTCATCCATAAAATGGGGATAATACTTAAACTAACTACCTCACAGGCTTTAGTATTCTAAGTTCTAACATTCTGTACTTTAAGGTTTCATATATTGCTAAAATTCTGTGGATCTGTGCCATTTTGGCTAGTCCTTTAATCATGACTTACGTAGCTCATAGGTTAGTTTCTAAGACATTGCCATTTATGGTTTTTTTTTTCTGTTTTGTTCTTTTTGTGTGCATAGTTGATATGCCTTTCTGTGTTAAATTATTCAAAAATTTTTGAAAATCATTACTTATCCAACATTAAAACTGAGGTTGGCCTTAATTTTTTTGTTAATTTTCATAGTAAAGTTTTTCATTATGCCAGTGTTTCTATGACTTTTAACATGGAAACAATTGACCACCTTCTCCGGCTTGCTTTGCCTTTTGATACTACTTATTGTCTTGATGATATCAGGGCTCAGTGTGTTCTTGGCTGCACTTTTGTTTTTTTCCTGTTGAACCAGTAGAAAAGTCTCAGCTTTTAGCTGTGTATCCTTTACATATTTTCACAACAGACCAAGCTAATGTCACAGCTCGTATCAAGTTAACAAGCATTTATGAAGGACTTACTCTGTGCCAGGCATACCAAGCTAAGTCCTAGGGATTCAAAAAAGGTCAAAAACCTACTCCCAAGGAACTTAGAATCTAATGCAGTGGCTCTCAGCCTTCCTAATGCCACAACCCTCTAATACAGGTCCTCATGTAATGGTGACCCCCAACCATAAAATTATTTTTGTTGCTACTTCATAACTGTAATTTTGCTACTGTTATGAATCATAAAATATCTGATATGCAGGATGTATTTAAATTGAACATAACCCATAGGTTGAGAACAGTTGGTCTAATGGAAGAGACAACATGCAAAGAACTATGTACAATGATACATGCAGGCTAAGTTGGAGATAATCTTAGAGGGAATGATCTACAATGGAATACTGGAAAAGGCTTCTTGTAGAAGGTAGCATTTTAACTGAGACTTGGAGGAAGCCAGGGAAGCCAGGAGGGAAAGAATTCTAGAATCTGGGAGACAGCCAGTGAAAGTGCCTAGAGATAGGAGAGAGTGGGTTCTTATGCAAGGAACAACAAACAGGCCAGTGTCACCAGAACACTGAGAGCTTGGGGCAGGGGCTGAGGGGAGTCAGATGTTATACTGGAAAGGAAGGAAGGGGCAGGGTTATGAAGGACTTTTAAAGCCAAACAGGATTTAATATTTGATCCTGGAGGCATTATGAGCCACTAGAGCTGGTAAAGGGGGTGCGGATGGTGTCATGGTCAGATCTATGACTTGGAAAGATCAATTTGACAGTGGAATAGAGGATGGAAGTAAATTAGGAAGAGATTTGAGGCAGGAAAACTAACTAGATAGAGAAGAGAGGGGGATAGATAAATATAGATACCTCGGTGTGTGTGTGTGTGTGTGTGTGTGTGTGTGTGTGTGTGTGTATAAAATGATAGGACTTTACAATTAATTGGATATGGGAAGAGTGAGTTGAGTTGAGGATGACACCTCGGTTTTCAGCCTGGGTGACTGACAGGATGGTGATGCATTCAACAATAATAAGAACATTAAGAGGAGGGCAAGGGGTTTGGAGAGAAAGATCAGTTCCGTTTTAGACATGTTGAGCTTAAGATGTCTAGGAGGCATCCAAGTCAAGGTGTCTAATAGCTAGTTGTAGATATGTGACTGGAGGTCAGGAGAGAAGTTAGGACTGGATGAATTGATCTTAGAGTTCACTACATAGAGATGATAATAGAATCTGTGGGAACTATTGAGATCACCAAGTGATGTAACATAAAGGGACAAGAGCAGAGGGTCCATGATGGGGCCTCTGGGACACCCAGGTGTAACCTGGATGAAGATGCAGCCAAGGATACAAACTTAGGTCTTTCTTGATCCTAAGCCCAACATTCTTTCTTCTACAACAATGATATTAGAGATAGTAAATGACAACTTCTCATGAAGAGCGTTAAACACTTTGTGCTCCGGCCAAACTGGAATGCTACTGCTCATTGCTTGATCTCTCCCGCCTTCATACCTGGAACAGCTCTGCTTTCCCTGCCTTTCCTCCTCCATCTCTGCTTGTTGAAATCCTTTTTTTTTTTAACAGCTTATATCAAGTACCCCTTTCTCCATGAAGTATTACTTAACTCCTTTTCAGTGGATGGGATTCCTTAAGCATTTTGCCTAGACCACTGCTTTATCTCTATCACATTCTTTTATATTGTCTTAGTTATTTGTGTTAAATTCCTTGAGGTCAAGGACATTTTTCATTTTTCATTCCCAACATCTACTTTAGGGTCTTGCATATAGTGAGTGCTTTATTAATGTTTGTTGAATTATATTGAAATGAATTTTATATTAAAAAGTCTGGAGGTGACTGTCACAGTTTTACATTTGTGTAATAGAAAGAGCAGTTAAATTCTAAATCAGAATAACTGGTCTAGATCTCCAAATGAGCTGAATGGGAATTTAGCCTCTACGCGAACTTGCTACCCACCAAGTTATAGCTCTTTGTATATTTTAACTGCTCCAGTTAGCAAGTTTTCCTAACATGGAACAATTGCCTTGTGACTGCCACCTAGCACTTCTAGTTTTGCCCTCTAGGGCTACGCAGAACAAACCTTAGTCTTTCTCAATGCAATGACTTTTTTTTTTTTTTTTTTTTTTAACATTTAACTCATCTCCAAAGGCCCTTATAACTCTAGGAGTCTGCAATTACTCTTGCTTTGGGAATGATATTTTCAGAGTGGCAGCATGGTATAGAGGCAAGAGCCTGGGGATTCAGCTCAAGAGACCTGGGTTCTAATCCTAGCTCTCCTTACCTTTACTCTTACTCCTTTCTCTTACCTCTCCATACCCTTATTATGGCAAGTTCTCTGGATTCACTTTCCTCAATTAGTAAAGTGAGAAGGTTTGACTAGATGACTTGACTAAGATCTTGATTTAAGGTCTTTTCTAAGCTGTAGAACCTGCCCCTCTTTGCACCTTCCTTTTATGTGCTGTCATTGCCAGTTAGAATGTAAGCTTCTTGAGGGTGGGAGCTGTCTTTTTGATGTATTTGTATTTTCAATGCTTAGCACATTACCTGGCATATAGTAAGTGTTCAGTAAATGTTTGTTGATCTGACTTGACTCCTAATATTCCATATAATTATTCTGTGAAGAAAAATATCCTTCAAATACACCCCCAAACCGTACATATCATGCATGAGTTGGAGCAATATAATGAAACTCTTAAGGGTGAGGTGGCATGGTGGGTAGAGCCAGTTTTGGAACCAGGATTATCTGGGTTTAAGTCCTACCCCTGACACACATTGGCTGTACAACTGGGAAAGTCATTCAATCTTTCAGTGTGCTAAGTAACTTTCTGACTACCTGAGGGAGTTCTGACTACCTACAGGAAGTTTCCTGTATCAGTGAAATCACCAGTCTGTTACTTGTTCCTGTCAAGAGTGAATTCAAAATGATGCACAGGTTTCAATTTTAAGATTTTTGTTAAAGATTGTGGTATATTGTGAAATCTTATAATATTTTAAAATTTGATATTCCCCCTCTCTTATAAGGAATTGGTATTACATTTATTTTGGGAAAGAAAATGAGAAATTCACAATTTCCTGTTATCAGTTTGAGAAAGTGCTACCCACATGTGATCAGCAGGTGGCACTAGGGATAAACACAGAGCATTCTCAGTGGAAAATTTTGTGAAGATGAAATTTTAGCAGATGGCTGATAAAAAAAATTTTTTGGCATTGATTTTACATATGGTCTTCCATCTGGGTATTTGAGAAAAGTACAGTTTTTGTTATCAAAACAGTATATATTATGGTGAAAGAGTTTGTATTTGAAATAGTTTCTCTTGAGAAGAGGCAACGTGATTTACAAGAAAAAGCTCTGGACTTGGAGTTGAAAAGCCTGGTTCTAGTGCTGGCTGTTCTACTTCTTAATCACTATGTGATCTGTCACCCTAGAGTCCTGGGCAAGTCACTTATCTCTCTAGGTCTAAGTATTCTTCTTTACAAAATAAGAGAGTTTGAATGGAATGTTCTCAGGATTGTTCCTGGCCCAGGTATACAATGAGGAGGAGTAAAAGACTAAAGGTGGGAACTTAGGGAACTACAAAACATGAATTGGTTTGATCCAAAGTTACCAATGGAGATGCTGCAACAGCTATCACTTCAGTTTTCCATCTGTTTCAGATTTTGTTTCCTGTACTTCCAGAAATAGAACTTTACCTCATGCATAGATATATCACACTGTACATGGGGCTTTTGCTTAGCTCAATATGTTTAGTGGGAAATGATATCTGAAACTTGAAAAGCCACTTATTTGTTAAAAAAAAACTCACTCAAATTTGTTCAGCTCAATGAATAATTTTATCCAATCATATTAATTAACTAATATGTTGATGACTCTGTTCTAGGTGCTGTGTAGAATAGAGAGAAGACTAAGACATGCTTCCTCTCTTTACAGATCTTATAATAGGATGGTGAAAAAATAAGACACCAGAATTTTGGTGCATAAAAGAGATTAAACAAAAGCACTATGAGAGTTTCTTGGGAGGAGTGTTTACTTCAGTTAGCAAGGGTGAGGAGGGAAGGAGGGTGAGATAATTTGTTTGAAGGTTCCTTTTAGAAATAGATTTCTGTGAAGCATAACTTTTAAAAGTAGAGTGAGCATGGGCAGGGAATAAAGAGATCTGGATTCTTGTCCTTGTTCTCCCAATGATATGCTTTGTGACCTTGGGCAAGTCTTTTCCCCTTTCTTGGCCTCAGTTTTACTTATCTATCAAAATCAGCAGATTGAGAGGCAGCTAGGTGTTACAGTGGATAGAGCCCTAGAGTCAAGAGGATATGAATTCAAATTCAGCCTCATAAGCTTATGAACTGTGTGACTCTGGACAAATCACTTAACCCTGATTGCCTCCCCCACAGCCCACATTCCTCCCACCTTGCTTCAAAGAGCACCTTGGAATAGATGATTTGCAAGGTATTTCACCTCTAACATTTTCATTTCCATATTTTAACATTCTTGTGATCTAAGTTCCCTTTCACTTTTAACATTCTATTTTCAAAGGTCCCTCCAGCTCTAAGCATTTTATGATTCTGGGATGTTTATCTTTTGTTTGTAACTTCTTCCAGAGAGCCTCATGCCAAAGTTAAAACTATGTTCACAAAAATTTCCACTGCCACGGTTTGTTTGTATTAGGGTTGGTGTGTAATCAATCATCTTCATCCTTAATGCCTAGATCAGTGGAGCCTGAGGCTAGTGAAGTAGCAGATAATGAAGGCTGAAACAAAGCGCCTGCACTGAGGAGCTGTAGTTCAGGAAAAGACTGTGGGAACCTCTGGGCAAATGAAATCTCTCAATGTCTCTGTATAATGTGGAAATCTCATCTCTAGGGGAGCAGCTGAGCCTGCATCTGAGCGCAAGACAGGAAAATGATTCCCAGCCATTCTGTTTGTAGAACCAGAGAATCTCAGGCTGAGCTAGAAGGGCCCTCACAGTCCAACTAGTTAAACCCTACTCGGAAGTGAGAATTGATATATTCCTTGACAAATTGACTTCCTCGACAAATGTTCCTTTAGTGTCTGCTTGGAGCTACCCAGTGATGGGGCTACCTAGTAAAACTACTCAGTGAAATGGGCTGTTTCCTTGTTAGAGACCTCTAATTGTTAGGAGGTTCTTGTATAGGTTGAGGAAAATAAGATCATAGATAGAGAAATGCAAGGGACCTTAGGGGTCATCTAGTCCAACCCCTTCATTTTACAGAGGAAGCTAAGAGGGGTTGTAAGCTAAAATGGCTTATCCAAGCAACACAGGTAACATAAATGGCTGGGTTAGGATTTGAACTCGGATCCCTTGATTTCAAATCTATAGCCCTTTCCTCTCTCTATACAGTACAGCTTCCCCTTTACCTTTTAGCCCTAATTCTCTCTTCTGGGGCCAAGCAAGCATATGACAACCTTCTGGATATTTATAGATAGAGATCACATTCCCATTAAGGTTTTTATTTTCCAGGCTAAACATATTCAGTTCCCTCAACTGACCTTCATATGACATGATTTCTAATCCCCTCTCAAGTGTGGTCATCTTTCCTGGTATATATTCCATTTGTAAATGTCCCTCTTAAAACGTGGCATCCAGAATGGGGCACAGTATTCCAGATGGAGTCTGATTAGGCTAGAGGATAGTGAGAATATTACTTTTTGTTATTACAGATACTATTTTACTATTAGTGAAACCTAAGTTTGCATTAATGTGTGTGTGTGTATGTGTGTGCCATGTCAAATTGATTTTGAGCTCATACTGAATTTGTAGTCCATTGAAATTCCCGGGTCTTTTTTCACATGAGCATCTATATCTCCAGGGTTAGATTTCTTTGATAAAAGCTTTTTTTTTTTTAAAGAAGAACTAGTATACAAGTTTGCCCTTAAAAATGTACTCATACTTGGAATGCTCTCCCACTCAACCACCAACTCTAAGAATCCTTAGCTTTCTTTAAGACTCAGCTCAAGGGCTACCTCCAAGAGGCCTTTCCTGGTCCTGCCAGCTACTGGTGCTGTCCCCTCTAAGGTTGCCTTTTCATCTACAATGAATTTAACTTGTATGTTGTGACATATATGTTGTTTTCTTAATTAGAATGTAAGCTATTTGGAAAGAAGAACTGTTTTTTTGCTTTTTATTTATATCACTAGCACTTAACATAGTATCTGGCACAGTGTAAGTTAATAAATGCTCATTGATTAATTGATTGGTCCCAGGAGACAGAGCTAGGAACAATCAGTACAAGCGCATAGAAGAAGATTTGGGCTGACTAATGAGAAACTTCAGGAGTGGAAGAGCTGTTCTATGTAGTGAGTTGTTCCGCATCCCCAGAGCTAATTCAGTCAGTGAATGGATGGCTACTTGTCAGGAATGTGGCTCCCTCTGAATTTCATTTCACTGAGATTCTATGATTCTACATGTTTGTTTAGGAATGATTTTGCTGCCTTAGACACAGATGACTTTAAAAACCTGGATTTTGAAAATTTTGCTTCTCCAGAGTGATGAATAACATAATAATGACAACTAGCATTTATATTAGAATTTTACTGTTACAAAGAATATATCATTTCATTTGATCCTTGCAACCTGTGAGGTATCCAGGGCAGGTATACTTATTTGACATATGAGGAAATTGAGGCTCAGAGAAGTAAAAGTAATACAATGAAGCATATGAGTAGGCCCAATGGAGGGTGGGAGTTCCAAAGAGGTCGGGTTTTTTAAATTAAATTTTTTGGTTACATTTTAAGTTCTGAACTGTCTCGCTCCTTTCTTCCCCACCCTATGCTAGGGAAAGCCATAATTTTGTCACAAATATATGAATATATGTAAAACAATATTATGTATGCTTTTATTTATCAGTTTTTTCTCTGGAGGTAGTTAACATCTTCCTTCAGAAGTCCCTTGTAGTTGATTTGAGTGTTTGTAATACTCAGAATAACTTGGTTAGTTCATAATTGTTATTCAAACAATATTGCTCTTACTGTATACAACATTCTCTTAGTTCTGCTCATTCCACTCTTCATTATTTCATATAAGTCTTTCCATGTTTTTCTAAAATCAACCAGTTCATCATTTCTTATAGTACAGTAGCGTTCCATCAAATCATACACCACATCTTGTTTAGCCATTCCTCAATTGATGGTCATCTCCTCGATTTCCAGTTCTTTGCCACCGCAAAGAGCTACTATAAATATTTTAGAATGCCTAAGTTCTTTTCCTTTTTCCTTGATCACCTTGGGAAACATACTTAACAGTGGTATTGCTGGCTCAAAGGGTATAGTCAGCTTTATAACTCTTTGGGCATCATTCCAGATTGCTTTCTGAAATAGTCACATCAATTAGTGGTTCAAATACTTTATTAGTCCCACATTTTCCACATCACCTCCAACATTTGTCATTTTTCCCCTTCTATCATTTTAGATAATCTGATAGGTATGAGATTTCAAAGTTGTTTTAATTTGTGTTTCTCTAATCAATAATGATTTAGAGCATTTTATATGACTATATATAGTTTTCATTTCTTCATTGAAAAACTGTCTGTTCATATCATTTGACCACTTATCAATTGGAGAATGACTCATACTCCTATATGAAAGCTGCAGATTTCAACTCCATTTTAGGAAATTCTTTCTTGTAGTCAGATCTGCCCAGCAAATGGTGTGGGCAGCTTTTGAAGGTAGCAAACTCTTTGGGTAAGCTGACTGGTTCCTTCTTCAGTAGGATTGAAAGGAGATTCCTGTTTCAGGTAGTGGTTAGACTAAGGGACGTCATTCTGCTCCTTGTTACTTAATAGGGTCCTAGGACTTGTCCAGGTCACACAAGTAGATGGTAGGTGACAGAACTGAGAAGTGAGCCCAGGTTTTCTGACTCCCAAATATATTATTTCCATTATACCACAAATAAAAGCTTATCTTTCATTTATTCAGTTCTATACTTGGTTTTTTTGAAGTTCTATAGTTTTTAAACGTGTCTAATCATTTTTATTTTAGTTGAGTATCTTCTTTATTGAAGTAGAGATATCTAAGAGGGAGACTGCAAATCTCATGTGAGGAAAGAGTTATTCATGACTCAGATATTCATTTCCGAGGTAAATTATGAAAATGGGTCAGCCATCCTCTATACCAAAGAGATGGAAAAATTGTTCAAACTCTTTCATATTCAATCTCCTTGCTGTCTAATTACTTTTTGGGGATCTAATGAAAGAGAACTGAAGCAAACATCCAAATATAGAAAGGTGCTGTAATGAAATCTGCTGGAACAGACTTTTTCTCATCCCCTTTTCTACTTAAGCATGTACCCCCTTCTCTTTTCTACAGTGTTCCCCTTATCATCTGTCAATTAAAGATTTATTAATCCTACTTTGTGCAGAACACTCTGGGAGAAATAAACATTTTTGAGGTTTGGTAGAACATGATTTGGAGTCAAGAGAGACCTGGATTTTGAATATGGTCACTTAACATTTACTAGCTATGTAATCTAATGTAGGCCAATTCACTTCTCTAATGCTGTTCTTTACCTTTAATAATGGGGATAATTGCACCCTATATCTTACACTACTGTTCTGAGGAAAGCACCTTAAAAAACCTTAAACACTAAAATGGATCTCTGATAGAATGACAGATGGCATAGTGAAGAATGCTAAATTTCCAACTGTGGAACTTGTTCAAGTACCTACTCTGCCATTTAGTACTTGTGTGAACTTGGTTGAGTCATTCAGTCTCTCTGGGCACCAGTTTCCTCATCTATAAAAGGAAGGGGTTATACTAGATGACCTCTAATGTTTCTTCTGACTTTAGGTTCCTATAACCCTGTGATTTCATTGATAGGGTATTTCCTGTAGTGATAGTAATCACAACTGCATCCAAACCTACCTGTCTTTTGGAACTCTTCCATGCTTCAGTTGTGTGGATGGCTAAACTAGTCCAACATAGAGGGGGCATCTAAACTTAGCCTTTCTCTTTACATTGCAAGAGTACCAAAGGAGTGAATAGGCTATTCACTGCTTGTCCTGTGCTCTCACTGTATGAACAAACTATTTTTTTATGTTTCTCTAATGATACCCTTTACCCTATTTCTTTGTAATTCCTTATTTGCAATGTGTTGCAGTAGCCTTATCTACCATGTACCTCTCTGACATCTGAATTATACTCATATTCAATTTTTCAGAGTATAGTGTTCTGTGAATCCCATAAGATACCATTGGAAGAATATTAATATCTAAAAAGATGGAGCTTGGGGGGGCGGAGCCAAGATGGTGGCGTAGAAGCAGCATAGCACCACAGCTCCCACACAAACACGCTAAAAAACTCAGAAAATGGGACGCTAAACAGATTTTCAAGCTCCAAAACTCTCCACAAGACAGAAAGCACATCTGTTGCTACAGACAGCACAGCAGGCGGGGTTCTCCGCAGCAGTCTGGGACCCACGGCCGAAACCTAGGCGGCTCAGGCCCTGGGGCATCGGGCGGGGAACCGGGG
>JAQQSW010006587.1:0-13916 GCA_028646575.1 Pseudocheirus occidentalis | reverse complement strand
AAGAAAGAAAGAAAGAAAGAAAGAAAGAAAGAAAAAAAGAAAGAAAGAAAGAAAGAAAGAAAGAAAGAAAGAAAGAAAGAAAGAAAGAAAGAAAGAAAGAAAGAAAGAAAGAAAGAAAGAAAGAAAGAAAGAGAAAGGAAGGAAGAGAAAAACTACTCTCTTCCTGAATTGGGTTTTTTGTTTTGTTTGTTTTATTTCTGGGTGTGTTTGGTTGAGTTTTCCCTTGTTGTCATCATCTGCCTTCTTCCAAATTGAAAGCTCCTTCTTTCTGAAGCATGATGCTTCAGGAAAATAAGGATGGGCAAATGTGTGGGACCTGGAAATAAAGATGAGGGTACTTGGAAATGAATCAGAAGATAAGCCTGGTTCCTAAAAATACCTTCTGCTTCCAGAGATGCAACCTCCAATTTGGTTCCTGAGAAAAATACCATGAATCTACCCAGAAAAAAACAAACCCTTCATATTATGAAAATAAAACAATAACCAATTAGCCCAAATTAATTTGAGTTGGAGGAGGAATGACTTTCTCTTGTGTCCCATTGATGGAGATTAGTAAAATATTTGCTTAATTTGGGAAGTTTCTTATTTTAATGACTTCTTTCAAACTCTCTGCTAAGTTCAGTTGATTCTAAATTGCTCAATGAATACATTTATTATTTTCATCTGCTAAATTTTGATGCCCTCAGATAAATCACCAGTATCCCCACCTGAGTTCTAGCTCTGACTGCTATCCATTGCAGTGAGTCCTGAGCTGCTGCAGTTACATAGACTCAGCAGAATTTTGGGGCAACTTGAACAAACCATTGTTGCTGGAAACATGACATGTAAATTCTCACCTTTCCACACTCTAGTCCCTCAGTATTAATGATGCAACTACAATATCCAACATCTGTGGGAGATAATCTACTTGAACTCAGATTATATTTAAATCTATAATTATTTAATGTTAACTAAGTAGAAATTATTTCATTATATAAAAACAACTCATTCATATAAAATTTATAGTGTATCAATTTAAAAATATTTAATTGGCACAGTGGATAGCCTTTTATACTTGGAGTATGGAAGACCTGAGTTTGAATCCTGCCTTGGACTCTTAGCAACTACATGACCTTCAGAAAAAATGTTTTACCTCTCCCAGGTCCTTTCCTCATTTGTAAATAACACCTACCTAAAAAAGCAAATCATGTGACATATAAAAAACACTTTGCAAAATACAACTTTTTCAGTTGAATTCTTTTTTTTTACTTTGCTTTTAGGATTTTGATCAATGGATCCAAGAAAAACATTGTTTTATTCAGAATATTGTGTTACTAGCTTATAAAGCCCAGAGAATGAAAGCTTTGAACAATCCTTCTAACAAGCACTTCAGACAGAAGCTCCTGCTATTTAGAGGTCTTCTAAAACCCCATCCATTTGTTCCAAATGTTCCAATAAGCTGTAACCAGTCCAGTATATGTGAATACCACTTCTTATTCGCATAATGGAGATTGCATCTGCCCAAATGGCAGCTCAAATCTTTGGCTTCCTGGTGGATTAGAGTAAGAATTTTTCTCACAATCTCACCAAATCCATCAACATACACACTGAAAGGACTTCTTTGGCTACTGTTGACTCTGTAAGGATTAACTGCACTTGTTATTTCTCAATACAAGATAGAGTTTCTTTTTTATGTATTTCAAACAAACAAATTAGGGATAGGAATAAGGACTAGATCTATTATTTCCTTAGTATAACAAGCTTCCAGGTAAATGAACTCAGTGTAATGTTGTTTGGCACCTTGGCAAATTGTCTTATCCATTAGGTGTTACTGGAGGGCAGATACTGGGCTTCCCCCCTCCCCCATTTTTTGGTTGCTCCAGCACTTAGCACAGGGTCAGGCACATGGTAAATATTTAGCAAATGCTTGTTGACTGACTGATTGATTAACTTATACTCTTAGAAAAACTTCCCATTCACATTCAAAGTTATAATTGCTATTTGTAAATTTCCTTCCATCTTATTTGTACTCCCTATTGTCTTTCTCAGCCTCTCCTTTAACCCTGTCCCCATTACCTTATCTTCTCCCCCACTCTCCTAACACCAATCCACACACCCTTCCAAAAGTCCCTCACCCATACTCTCCCCTCACTCTCCCAAATTCCAAACAATATACCTGTCTAAAAGTCCAATACCCTACTGTGTCTTCTAGTTTTCTCACCTCTCTACATGTTCAGAATACTACACCATATATACCATTCCTTCTTCTTCAGACCAACTGAGAGGATGGTTTCAATTTTAACGGCCCTCCACTCTGACCTGCTTCCTCTGCATTAGTTCTTTTCACACCCCATATGTATAATACTATTGCTGCCTTTTACCTTTTCGTACCTATTTTTTTTAGAATCAGCCTGTCATGCCAACTCAGCTCCAAACTTCCTTTTAAATTACTTTAGTAATAATGAGAGTTTTAAGAATAAAGATGGGGGCAGAGCCAAGATGTCTGTGTAGAAGCAGCAAGGTTCCTCGCCTGCCACGCAGCCACCTCAAATACCCACAAAATATGACTCTAAGCAAATTTTAGGGCTCCCAAACTCACAAAAATACAGAAAACACATCTCTCACTGAAGGTAGCTCGGCACCTCCTCTCAGCAAGCTGGAAGCTGAAACCACGCCAGCCTGAAACCACAGTCTGCCCTCAGGGCAGTCAGGAGGAACCGCAGCTGGAGTCTTCAGGACAGTGGATCAGCAGCAGCTGTGGCCGTTTCCAGAGTTGTCAAGCCAGAAGAAATAAGGACTAAGTGAAAGGTCAGTGGAATTCAGCTAAATTTGGGAGAGAGAAGCAGTCCGGCCAAACTGCTTCCAGGTAGCTGCTTCAGAGCTCCTGGCTTGCAGACTGCAGTGGGGCCAAATGATCATTCAGAGGCTAAGTGCTTTTGCATTGAGCAGCCTGGATCCGGATTGTGGTGTTGGGTGGTGGTCCTGGGGTGCGTTTTAAATGAGCCAAAGCTGGTGGGGGCTTCTGCAGCCCCCTAATACCTCTGAAAGCTATGAAAACCCCAGCAATTTGGGACAGAGCTTTCCCCTGCAGAAGCAGAGTTCTACAGAGCTAAAAAGTCAAATAATTTACTGGCAACATGAGCAGGAAAAGGAAGCAAAGTATGAACAACAACCGAACTCTGGAATTCCTTTTTGGGGACAAAAAGGATCAAAGCATGGAATGGGAGGAAGACAACACAGTCAGAACTCCCACACCAAAAGCTTCCAAGAAACATGAAGATTGCCTACAATCCACAGATCAGCGTAAAAAGGACTTTTAAAACCAAATAAGAGAAGTGGAGGGATAATTGGGAAGAAAAATGAGAATGATGCAAGAAAATCATGAAAAGAGAGTCAGCAACCTGACTGAAGAAAATACCTTAAAAAACAGATTAACTCAAATGGCAAAAGAGACCCAAAAAGCCAATGAGAAGAATAATGCCTTAAAAAGTAGAATTTGCCAGATAGAAAAAGAATCTCAAAAGCATTCTGAATACAATAATTCCTTCAGAATTAGAGTGGAGCAAATGGAATCAAATGACTTTATGAGAAATCAAGACACTATTAAAAAGATACAAACAAATGAAAAAATAGAAGGCATTGTGAAATATCTCCTTGAAAAAACAACTGACAAGGAAAATAGATCCAGGAGAGACAATATAAAAACTATGGGAGTATCTTAAAGCCATGATCAAAAAAAGAACTTGGAAAGCATCCTTCAAGAAATTGTCAAGGAAAATTTCCCTGGTATTTTAGAACCAGTGGGCAAAATACAACTTGAAAGAATTTACCAATCACCTCATGAAAAAGATCCCCCCCCAAAACCTCCTAGAAATGCTATAGCCAGATTCCAGAGTCTCCAGATAAAGGAGAAAAATATTTCATGATGCCAAGAGGAAGCAATTTGAATACTGTGGAAACACAATTAGGATGACCCAGGATCTGTCAGCTTCTGCATGGAAAGATCAAAGGGCCTGGAATATGATATTCCAGAGATCAAGGGAGCTAGAATTAAAACCAAGAATCACCTACCCAGAAAAATTGAGTATAATCTTCCAGGGGAAAATATGGTCATTCAGTGAGGTGGAGGACTTTCAAGAATTCTTGCTGAAAAAAACAGAACTGAACAGAAAATTTGACATTCAAACCCAAGAAACATGAGAAGGTTAACGTGGAAAAGAAATCATAAGGAACTTATGTGGAAAAACAATAATAGTAACTTATGAAACTTTTCTTAGTATGAGGACAGGTGAAGGGAATACAAATGTGCGTATGTATATGTGTATATATACACACACACATATTATATATACATATTATATATATGTGTGTGTGTGTGTGTATGTATACCTACACATATGTCTATATAGGAGGGGTATATATGCGTATAAATACATATCTGAGTATGTGTGTATATGAGTTCATAGAGGGCACAGGATCAATTGAATAGGAAGGGACAATACTCTTAAAGGTGAAATTCTGATGTGGGAGAGGATTAGAATGAGAGGAGACAGGAAGAGAGAGAATGGGGTTAATTATCCCATATAGAAGAGGCAAGAGATAACTGTTACAATGGAGGGGAAGAACAGGAAGGCAAAAGGGAAAGGGTCAACTTTACTCTCATTGAATTTGGCTTAGGAAAGGAATGATATAAACTCTAAATTGGGTATCTTGCCACACAGGAGAGTAGGGGGGATGGGGATGAGAGGTAAGATGACAGAGGGGAGGGCAGGGTCGGGAGAGGAGGGCTGCTTGAAGCACACACTTAAAGGGACAGGGACAGGGTAGAGAACAGAATGGGGGTGGGGTGGTGGGATAGGAAGGAAGGACATATAATCAGTCTTTCACATTATGTCCACTGTGGAGATGTTCCGTGTAATTACACATGTACAGGGTGTATTGAACTGCTTGTCCTTCCAGTGGGTGACAAGGGAGGATCTGAAAGAATCTAGAATTTAAAGTTCTATAATCAAATGTGTATATATAATTATTTTATTATTATTATTATTATTAACTACATGTAACTGGGAATTAAGATGTACTGCACTAGGGTAGAGAGACCCACCCTGCCCTACCAGAAAGCTAGAGGGGCTATGGAGGAGGACATAGGAGAGAGCAGATTTGGGGAGAGGCCTTACATTGTGATTGCTGTTTTGGGGTTGTGGGTAGGGGAAAGACTGAGAGAAAATTTGTAACTCAAAATGTCATGGAATTGAATGATATAAACAAGAAAATAAATAAAAATAATTTAAAAAGAAAAAAAGAATAAAGATAACATCATATATACATACATACACACATATATATGTACATGTTTATACATACATATATACATACACATATATGTATATATACACATGTATATATGTATGCTTGTATATAGTTCGACCTTAATTAGTGCCTTACAATTAGTTGTTAATGTTTTCATTATATTCCTTCTTGATCTTTTATATCAAGTTTTCTATTGAGTTCTGAACTTTTTCTTACAAATACTTGAAAGTCTTACAAGTCATTAAATGTCCTTTTTTTTTAAATTCAGGATTGAGTAACTTTGTTGGATAAATTATTCTTGGACACAACCCCAGCTCTTTAACTCTTCAAAATATAATATTCTAAGACCTGTAGTCTTTTAGAGCAGAACCTGCTAGATCTTGTGAAATCTTACTATATTTCTGTAATAATTTTTTTCTTGTTGCTTGCAATATTTTCTCCTTATCCAGGGAGATTTGAAACTTGGCTAAGTCATTCCTGTAAATTTTACTCCTGGCATTTTTTTCAGTAGATTTTTTCCCTACTTCTATTTTATCCTCTTGTTCAATAATTCAGGGCATTTTTCTTTAATAATTTCTTGTCACACTGTATCCAGATTCTTTCTTTTATTCATAACTTTCAGGTAGTCCAATAATTCTTACATTATCCCTTCTCAATCTGTTCTCTAGTTGTTTTTCTAATAAGATATTTCAGATTCTCTTTGATTTTACTAGTTTTGCTATTTCTTGATTTCCCATGTCATTTGATTCCTCTTGCCCATTCTAATTTTCAAGGAATTATTTTCTTCCTTAAGACTTTGCATCTCTTTTTTCCAATTGATTAACTTACCAAAATTTTTCTGGAATTGCTTTTATTTTTTCTTCATTTTTTCTCTATCTCTCTTATTTGGTTTTTTTGGATCCTTTTTAAAGTTCTTCCAAGAATTCCTCCTTACTGTTATTTCTGAACTCTGTCTCAGGGCTGAACCTCAGGGACTCCTCTTATTCCCTAAGCCACAGTTAGGGTTCCCAGATATGCTATTCAAAATGTGTTCTTGTTCCCTATCAATAATGTGCTGACTGGGGTTGTGCTTACTCTTCCCCACTTACTTCTGATCAGCACTGCTAGGTCTGGCTTCCAGAAACAGGGTGGGGAGGGGGGCCTTCAGTTTTCCTTTACTCAACTCTCTGATATTCGTTAAACAAAATATTATAACATAAGGAGTTGCTGAGGTGAAAATTCCCAAGGCTCAGAGTGAAGTGAAAGTCCAGGTGGAATTTCTAGAGTCCTAGTCTGCTTTCTGAAAGAGCTGCTCCAGGGCCTGCTGTTTCTTGATTTGGTAAAGTTGGCATGGAGGTGTCTAGACTTCACTCTGGTCAAACCTCAACCCCCTGGAGGTCCTGTTTTTTCTATGATCATCTCAAGTTATCTTAGGAGAATTGCCTTACCCATTTATTTTTTTTTGCTGCTCCAAATTCATTTTGTGGTAATTTCCTATCGGTTTGGGGAGGAAATCTGAAGTGCCCAGAATTTTCTGACCTACTTCATCATCTTCCCAGAATAAGTGAATGACAGAATAACTTTTGGAGGAGGAAGAGGGGGAGGAGAAAAAGGAGGAGGAGGAGGAGGAGGAAAAGCAACAGCATCAGAAGCAGCAGAAGCAGAAGCAGCAGCAGCAGCAGTAGTAGTAGCAGCAGCAGCAGCAGCAGTAGTACTAGTAGTAGTAGTGATGGTGGTGGTCTTGATGGTTTTGATGGTAGTCTTATTGGTGGTAGTCATAGTATCCTAGAGCAAAGTGCTTATTTAATGTTTCAACATTAAATGATATTTATATAAGCAAACTGTTGCCCAGAACCCAAGAGCTGACATACCAGAATCTCTCTTAGTCAGATAGGTCTATAATTTCTGAAGTCTCCCTATTCAAATTGAATTTCTCCTAATAATAACAACTCATATTTATGTAGCCCTTATTATGTGCCAGACATTGTGCTAAGCACTTTATAATTAGTATGTTATTTGTGCCCATTTTACAGATGAGGGAAATGAGGCAAATATGAATTAAGGAATTTGTACAGGGTCAAATTTGAACTCATATATTCTTGACTCCAGGCTCTCTATTCACTTAGCCACTCAGCTGCCTGTATCAGCAGGTACCCTAGCATACCCAGGGTGGCTGCCAACACAGGTTCTTATATCTGCTTTTCTAAAAGAAAGCAAATAAAAACATATGACATAAATATCATATATTATCATATGTTATATTTTTTCTAAATAAAAAAGAAAAAATGTGTTAACAATCTTACTTTAATCAATCAAACATATATCATTTATCTAGTTCAGGGGAAAAAAGTCAGCACCCGGAACGTCAGAGAATGCAAACAGAAAAGAAACACAAGTTACAAGCAGAAGTTACAAGCAGACAGAGAAACGGATCAGCAGACGGGCTTCCAGCTGACCATTACATCCATACCTAGTCAGTTACCAGAGAGGGAAGTACCAAGATCTGGGTTTTTCAAAGCCGGACGGCTCAATGTCTTCCCAGAGTCTCATCTGGCCAAGTCACACAACTCTTTCCAAAGTGAGCCCCAAAGCAAAACCTCACATCAACAGTATATATAGCCTTCTCCTGGATCAGAGAATGTCACAATCCTCTTGACCAACTTCCCAATCACAAAGTACTGAGGCATGGACATTTCTGAAGAACAAGCCTCCTGCCACAGGCTCCATGTGACCACATTCAGCCTATTAGGGGGCAGAGTATACTTTCAAATCAGGGAAGGTTTTCAGAGCCACTTAAGCCTATCAAAGGGCCTAGGGGAAGGGAGAATCTTCAGATTCCCATAACACTGCCCTGAATACTAAATATCTGATTTGAAAGTATCTTTCAAACATGATTGTCCAAATATATTTCCTAAAACCTCTTGGGAAGGCTAGAATTGCTGGTTTCATCACTGCACTGAGAATCTTCCTTCCTGGAATATTACACCAAGAGATTGGAAGACCTTGATCCAGACCTTGTATCACACTTACTAGCAGTATGAGCTTGGATAAGTCACTTCCTTATTGCCTCAGTTTCATTATCTATAACACAAGAGAGCTGACGTGATTCCCTCTTAGGTCTTCTCTAACATTCTATAGACCTCTGGGTTCCTCTCTCTTTTGTACCAGATAACAGTCCTAAGAATTATTATCATCCTATTTCCCACAATACAAATCAATATCAACTGGAAAAGCAAAGAAGAAAGAAAGGAATCAAAAAAGATTAAAAAATCACAGAATCTCAGCACTGGAAAGATCTTCTTCCAGTTGACTTTTTGTTTGGTTTTGTTTTGTTTCTTTTTTGCTGTTTTTTTTTTTGAGGGAGAAGGTAGGGCAATTGGGGTTAAGTGACTTGCCCAAGGTCATGCAGCTAGTATGTGTTAAGTGTCCGAGGCCAAATTTGAACTCAGGTCCTCTTGATTCTGGGACTGGTGGTCTATTCACTGCAACACCTAGTTCCCCCCACCCACCACCTGACTTTCTTATCTAGGGGTCAGCAAAATATTAACAAATATTTTTATATGGTTAGGGAACTAAGAATGGCTTAGCTTGCAGCCTTTACTAAAAACAAGTTTCAGACCAGATCTAACCCTCAGGTCATAGTCTGCCAACCCCTGTAAAATGCAGCCAGCACCTAAATAAAATTCCCGCCCATTGGCCATCCAGCCCCTTCCAAAAGGGCTCCAGTGACAGGGAAACCACTATCTTCTGAGATCACTTGTCTGCTCTCATCATTAAGAAGTTGTTATCTTACCTCAAGCCAAAATTAGCCACTGAAAATGACTCCTTTCTTTTGAATATGACTTCTGGTGGTGTGTAGAACAAATTTCCCCCTTCTTCCATATGATGGCCCTTCAAACATAAGAAGACAGCTACTATGTGTTCATCATTCAACTCTTCTCTATACTAAGCGTCTTCCTTCATGCCTTCAACTCATTCTCATACAACAAACTCTTAAGGCCCTTTACTTTCCCATTTCCCCTCTTCTGGAGAGACTTCAGTTTATCAAAGTCTTCCTAAAATGTGATGTCTAAGATGCTTCAGATGTGCTCTCCCCACAAGAGTAGCTAGTGGGGCTAACCCTTCCCTCACCCTCTTTATGAAGCTTTCCTTTATAGAACCAAAGAAGGCATTTGCTTTCTTGCTTGCCATAGAATCATAGGACCATATATGTAGAGCCAGAAAGGATTGCCAAGGTCATCTAGGCCAACCCTTTCATTTTTTATTTTGATTATAAGGAGCCTAAGGTCAGGGAATTTAAATGAACTACTTATAGACTCATAGAACTAAAGCTGGAAAGAATCTCTGCAGTCATTCTCATTGAATCCAAACTCTCACTTCATAGGTGAAGAAATTGGTGTATAGAGAGTATGCTAAGATTAGACCTGGTGATCTTGAGACTACTATGACAGTTTCACCTTAAGAGAAGCTGTTACTTAGAAAAATCTATGCATGGAAACAATTGTTATAAGATTAGGTCTCATGGTCTCTCCTTAGGGGAAGCTATAAGTTTATAGAGCATGCTCATGGAAAAATACTGACAGCAACATTTTTTGAAGGTTACTGCACCTGTGTCTCCCAAAAAGTATTATTTTCTACCACCAGTATGTGTTTATCCCTGATAATATTTTGTCGATCACCAACTTTATTTTTTCTCCTGATAAGAATCCTCCAAAATAATATTTGCCCTGACCCCTGATGTATAAATTGAGCATCTCCAGAAGGTCCACACAAAATCAGAATATAAGAGCCCTACTCTCAGAAGGACACTTTGAAACTTCTACTCACAAAGTGGGGATACTGCCCCCCTCCAGAAGGTGCTGGAATGATCCAGGAGGGTGATAATAGTTCAAAATGATGCAAATTTCAGAAAAATAAACATTAAAGGGCTAAAGATTGATTTCTATATAGAGTGCTGAGTATTTTTTAAAGGAGTCAGTAGGCCAAACAAGTTGGGGAACTACTGCAAGCATGCACTCCCCCCAACAGGAGCTCCCTTTCCCACTGGATCACTCTTTTTTTGATAACTGGACCCATGTATCTGTGCTCCCCCATGCAACATTGGCTGTGTTTGAATTGTTCTCTATGTTCATGTGTAAGCCTACACTGTATGTCATTCCCAGTTTCCTCTTTGCCCTTGCTCCTCTTTCCCATTGCTTGCAATAAAGCTTCACGTTAAACCGACTGCTATTGTCTTACGTGTTCTTTGCAGCTGAGCTCATGGGGGGAGAGGGGAGAGGGTGTTTTCCCCAACATCTCTGACTGGTCCATGGGCCTTTCCTTGAGCATTAACTGATGACTCAGACAAGCACTTGATCTATTGATAGCCAAATCTATTCTGGGGTGCTGTGACAGTATAAGTCCAGTTGAACAAGGCAAGAGTCAAGGCTTAGGGAACCCTATTTCCTCCAAGGACTCCATTATGCCAAAAAAATGGAGAGGTTAAGTTACTTGCCCAGGGTAGCATATATGGTAAGTGTCTGAAATGGGATTTGAACTCATACCATCTCAGTGGCAAGTAGGATACTCTAGCCCATTTCATTGTTGATTCATTGAGTCTGCAAATCATTAAAACCCCTTGGCATGGTTTGAGACCCCTGTGGGCTCTAGTTCAAGTGTTGGGTTTTTTTTTCAAGCAATTTAACATAACCCAACAACAGGTTAAGACTTCAATGATCCTTTATGAGGAATCTATGAATGGAGAATTGACAAAGGAACTAAAAACAAACCATGTGGCCACAAATGCTAGTAATGTTCAACAACACCTCTTCTTGGCATCTGTTTTCCAAGCACAGAGATCCTTTTGGACCTAACTACTTAATGATTTGTTTATTTGTTTCTTCGTTAACTTAATCCTTTGTTTTTGATAATTGTGTTAACATTCATTGTTCATAGCTGTTGGCTTTCCCTGGTGGATCCCCCTTTTTCTGGCCTGCAGCTGGTGAATAATTAGTCTCAAAAGACACAATCTCATAAAAATGCACAAGTGGCATTCACCCACACATCCTACACCTCCCTAGAGAGTCTATCATTCAAAACTCCATATTTGGCTTCAGGTTACATCTCTTTTGCCTTTATTGGAATCTTAATACCTTGCACAGCCTAGGAAGAGTGGGGAGGAACTTCTCCTAGATGGGAGAACTGGATTTAATTCTAAAACTCCACATAAGGAAAGTGTGATGGAGAATATTGCCTAGAACAATGTGAAAACTGAAGACTTCTTGGCCATTTGTTCTCTGGCATGTGCCTTGCTTGTTTGAATCAAATGAGATTTTTTTTCCTTCCAAGACTATTTTAAATGTCTACATTCCCTTTCCCTTCAGTGGGAGACAGTGTGGTTTCATAGAAAGAATACTAGATTCAGAGTCAGAAAACTTGAGTTTACAGCCCACTGCTGTCATTTGATGCGCAAATTTAGAGACATACCCTTCCCAAATGGATCATTTGTTTCTGACCTGATTTGACCTGATTTGATCAGCAACAATTGGACACAATGTACCTTGACCCTGGCATCATGTGGTACTCTTCAATTATGAAAGACAACAATGAATGAACATAGATAAGTCATTCGAGCTCTCTGGACTTAAGGTTCTTCTTCCACAAGATTAATACATTGTTATAAAAGACTTCTCAGTTCCATCACAGATCAAGTTCTATATTTCTTGGCATTCTCCCCCATCCCCCACCATGTTGTATTCTGTAGAACAACAAGCAAGGCCATCCAAAGAGGAGATAAGAACACCAGTATGTGTTCCTACTGAAATGAACCAAATCTAAACTGTCATTACTGTTCATTGAGACTAGGGTAACACCTTCTTAAAAGATCCCTTTACTCTAGTCCGCCCTCATCCTAACCCATAATGATGAATCCTGCCCTAATAATCATGATGTAGAAGAATTAAGCTGTAGATTGGGTCCCTTGTCTGATCAAGGATGTTCACTGACTCTTCATTGTCCATTGGATAAAGTCTATTTGTATTGGGTTACACATTCAATGTGCTTCCACAGCCCATGGAGACATGGTGTAGGAGAATCAGCATTTATGTAGTCTTGAGAAATGACTGTATCATTCTGTTTTGTGACTTAATACCTGCATGGCTTTGGAGAAGTCATATCACTACAATGAAATGAGCCGATTGGCTGAGATGGTTTCTATGTCCCCTCCTATTCCTACATCCAGTGAAAAGTCCACTAGCTCTTAAATTAGAACACTTGATTTTGAAATTCTGGTTTTGCTAATTACTATTGGCATTACCTTATGTTACTCATATCCCCTCTGGACTTCAGTTTCAATATTTATAAGTGAAAGGGTTAGACTAAGTGAATTCTGGCTTCCCTGACACCTCTACATAAATATGTGATCCTTCAATTTCCTCTATTTCATTTAGCATCACTCTTGTTTACATAATCCACCCTTCCAGACAAATTGGGCTCTAAGAGAAAGTCAAAATAGTACTATGTCTGGACTCAGGAGATCTCAGTTCATATTATTTTGATGACATGTACTGTCTGTGTGTCTTTGGACAAGTCACTTAGCCACCATCAGCCTCAGTTTTGTCAACTATAAACTGAAGGGTGTGGATTAGAGTGCTGTTGAGGCCCTTCTAGCCCTGGAGCTATGATTCTGGAATTCTAGGCTTCCTGCCTATTTGCTTTTTGATGCCCTTCATCTTGAAGGCCTTTCATTTTCTTCTAGAATCCCCAAATGCAGGCACTATGTGTTCCTACTCTGGAAGAGTTATGAGGTTCCCAGCCAGTGCTGGGTGGGAACTTCTCTTATGGCCAAGCACTTGCTTTCTTCCTACCAAGATGGCTTGGGTCTATTTAGCCTCCTTTTATCCCCCAAAGCAAAGAAACTTGAAGCTGAATTGAATTATCTATTCAAGATTGTTCTTGCTGATGAAGTTTGCTTCAACTAGGAGATAAAATCTCATATGTAAAATTGGATCAAAACATAGAATTTCCCACTCTAATTGTTTTAAAAGGATAACAACCTTTGTTGCTATGCACCTTGGTTGCTATGGTCCCTTTGAAGCACTGGCTTTATAATTTTCTGATTTAGATTCCCCTCTCCTAAGGTTGGTTAAGGGCTAGTGAAACTCAGCTGCCCTGAGTTCAGAAAGTATCTAGGAATTGGCTAAAGCACATGCTCTCAAGACCTTATAACATCTTTGTTCTGGAAAGATTAATTGGGGTTTGTGGGGTGGGGGCAGGAAACAGAATCATTCTTCGTTTTTACTGAATCTTTACAGAAAAGACATCATGCACCTTAAAAGAATTGGAAGAAAACCACCATCCTTGTCATCTGTAGAGGGTAACCAGGAGAAGGCTATGGAACACTTGAATCCTAGTTGGAATCCTAGCCAGGAGGGACTGGAGAGCTGGCCCTGGGATTATGAAGGCAGGTTCTCTAGAGACCAAGCTCCATCAAGTTGCCATGTTTGGTCCACAGAGTATATACTGATTATGCAATCTGTCTCTGTCTCTCTCTGTCTCTGTCTCTCTCTCTGTCTCTCTCTCTGTCTCTCTGTCTCTCTCTCTGTCTCTCTGTCTCTCTGTCTCTGTCTCTGTCTCTGTCTCTCTCTCTCTCTCTCTCTCTCTCTCTCTTT
>JAQQSW010006586.1:0-13916 GCA_028646575.1 Pseudocheirus occidentalis | reverse complement strand
AGGTATACATAGACAGAGGGCACAGGATCAATTGAATAGGAAGGGACGATATTTAAAAAATAAAATTAAAAGGTGAGAGAGGAATATAATAAGAGGGAAAAGGGAGAGACAGAATGGGGTAAATTATCTCATATAGAAGATGCAAGGGATAACTGCTACAATGGAGGGGAAGAACAAGAAGGCAAAAGAGAACAGATCAGCCTAACTCTCATTGAATTTGGTTTAGGGAGGAGGGAATGACATACACACTAAATTGGGTATCTTGCCCTACAGGAGAATAGGGGAGAAAGGGATGAGAGGAGGGATGATGGAGGGGATGTCTGTAAATGATGGAGATGATGGAGATGATGTCTGTAAAGAGACAGGGACAAAGTAAAGAATACAACAAGTAGAGGGCAGGATAGGATAGAGGGAAATATAGTCAGTCGGAAATGTTTTGTGTAACTACACATGCACAACTATATTGAATTGCTTATCTTCCCAGCAAGGGTGGGTGATGAGGGAGGAAGGGAAAGAACCTAGAATTCAAAGTTATAAGATAAAATGTTTTTTTTATTATTATTATTTTTTTTTTTACATGTAACTGGTGAATAAGACATACAGGCACTGGGGTGTGGAGATCCATCTTGCCCTACTGGAAAGTAAGAAGAGGGATGGGAGAGGATATAGAAGAGAGCAGATTGGAGGAGGAGATATACAGTGGGGTCACTGTTTTGGAGTGGTGGATAGGGGAAAGACAGGGAAAAAATTTGTAACTTAAAATCTTGTGGAAATGAATGATGTAAACTAAAAATAAACAACATTTAATTAAAAAAAAGAAATATACAAATTTATATCCTGACTTTATAGAGGGGGCAGAAACTCTATAGAAAGGGCAGCAATCCTTGGCATGTATTTTATTCATTAGTCTGCACAAGATATTAGGAGGAAACTGCAGAAATTGAAAAAATTTTAAAATTAAAAAAATTGGAGAAACTGGAAAAAAAAAACACCTCAGGCCCATTTGCTGGATACAGTCTTTTGAGTCTTTAACAAAAGAGAATTAGTTGCTGCAAAATGAAGAGAATGAAGGAAAAGAGAGACAGAGAACATGCTCGATTCTTGGCTACTGCCATGGCCAGGGAAAGACCCAAGGAGTGCCCCTCTAGGGTGTCACCTCAGAGGAAGCCCAAGCCCAGCAACTTTGCCCATTAAGGGAAGTTTGCTTAGGGGAGGCTTGCTTGTAGTGAGACTTTCACACCTTTTGCTAATTTCTAATTAGGCACTGATTCAAGAGGGTTGTGATGTCCTGTGGGTCTAAAAAGGATATATATACTCTGAGGTTAGCATTTTGGTTTGGGGCTCACTCATTGGAAAAGTGTTCCTGTGATCTGACCAGATGATACTCTTGGTAACCCTTAAGGAGCCCCTCAACTTTGAAAAACCCCATATGTTGGTGCTTCTTTTTCTGGTAACTATGTATGTATTGCTTTAGTCAAACAATTGGATCTGTCTGTTGAACTGTGCTAATTTCTCAGACATTTAGAAGCCCTGTGTTTTCTGCTTGTATTTCTCTGTTTTTTTTGTATTTTCTCTGAAGTTCAGGGTGCAGAATTTACTCCTGAATGTTTAATGAATGTAATTTAAAAAACTGTTGACTCCTTAAACAGCTTTCTTTCCTAGTAAAGCAGATTTAAGAACCTGTGCTAACAGCCATCCTGGGTATGAGATTTCAATACCACAGGGAAGGCCACTGGTCTAAGGAATGCCCCTACAGGGCACCCCCATCCCCTGAGGGAGCCCCAGGAACCAACACCTGTGGGACTGTGCCCATGTGAATAGGAGGGACACTAGAGGAAGAATTGTCCCCAATGTGAGGGATAATTTATAGTGAAGTTTCCCCATTCTGAAAAATCAAATCTAGAATGGCTTCAGTATTCACTAGGCCTAGGTTTAGTTCACCTGACCTTCAAGTAATCTGGGGCTTATAGCAATGGAGACCCTCGCCCCAGAGCCAGCTCAGCAGAAGATCCATCCGAGTCCTTTGTCTCAGAAAGATTCCCAAGCTTAGGTCGTGGGTCGGCCCCCCTGCCAATGAAAGTGAAGGCCAGTTGGGGGGTTGGGTTTCTGCATTAGAAGATTATAAAATCATGGGCTGACTTCAACCTGTCACTCTCTCCCTGCTGCCATGTGGGCAGCAGGGGAAGAGTCCTTTCTCATGAGAAAGAATAAAGACCTTTTCTGACCTTAGATTCAGACTCTGAACTCCTTTCATCTCACACACCAAGACTGGGGAAATGGTAGAGCCTCCCCCCTAGTACCCTGTCCTCCAGTCTTCTCAAGACTCAGAATGATGGAGGAAGCTGGGGCATGGCAGTGCTTCCACTTTCTCCATCTCTCTCACTGAGTCCTGAGCAAAATTCAAAGCTGAAGGTAAGGTTACCCACTTCAATTGCTCTCACCCTACCCACCCCTCGACCCTTCAGGTCAGGGGCACTGAAGGGGAAATTAAGGGATGTCTGGAGATATACCCCCTCCCCTGCCTATTTAAGAATGTGTTGTTTGAACACTCCTTTATGCTCTCCTCTTGCCCTGCCCCCTTGTTGGGAAGGGACCTGGTGGTGAAATCGAGAAGCCAATTTTCTCTAGTTAAGTCTCCCATATCTCTTTTCCCTCTGTTCACCAGACCTCCCCATGTTCCCCCAGAAGTGTGGGGGACAGTTGAGCCAGTTGTTTAAGTTCAGAGAATTCCTGGGAGAGCTACTTCTGCCTCCCCAGCCATTATTTACCTCCTAGATCCTAACTGTGTTCCTCCATCACTGTCAATATCCAGTTAAGTCCAGGAACTGAAACCATTAATTGCTATTAAAAAGTCCTGTCTCACTCTCTCTGGAGTGGGGCCCCTACCAGGCTAAAGCTTTTGAGACTCTGAAAGCTAAATTGACCACCACTCCAGCATTAACTCTACCCAGTATAGGAAAAACCTTTCACTATGTATGTTGATGAAATTTTGTGCCTGTTTGGTCCTTATTAGCTTATTCTTCTTGCCAGGGTTGTCTCCTCCAGGATCTGAGCTATCAACTTCCAAAGGACTGATCAGGCTATGTACCCCATGAACGGGACCCCTCAAGGCAGGGACACAGCTCTACACCCCTTGACAGCAGAAAGTAGTTTCAGAAGCTGAGACCTTTGCCAATTACCCAAAAAGAATTTGAGTTCAATTTGTTTGAGGTGGGTATGATGCTCTGGCAACCCCCTTGAACTCCCTTTGAATCTTCCCACTTGATGAGGCATTTGCCTGAGGCCATAAGCCTTTCATTATTCCTTGTCCCAAATCTCTGTTACTCTTAACCTAGCCTAGCCCTTCATTGTCCAACTACTTCCCACCCTTGATCTTATCCAAACATCTATACCCAAATCTGTTACCCTTAAACTAGCCTAGCCCTCCTTTGTCTGTCACCTCCAGGTAGCCTGGAGCTATTTCCCATCCTTAATCTAATTCTTGGGAATCTGAACTCCTCACCTCAGTCTTATCAAGATCCTCACTGAACCTCTCTTCTCATCACCCCAGACTACTAGACCACCCCAAATCCCTCTCATAATCTCTCTCTACATAAGATCCATCTTGTCTCCATGAAGGTGCTCAGATTCAATCTGGCTCATCTACCTGAGGTTTAATATAGTACAAGTGGCACAAATGCTTAGGCTTCTTAAGAATCTACCCAATATGGTGAATCTTTAATAAACTTTGCTTTTCTTTGGGAAAAAAAAAAGAACCGTGCTTGACTTTCACAGCTGGCTGTTGCATCATTGTCTGCTTGATTATCTTATGAATAATCTATGTCTAAAACACCAATATTGTACTGTTCTCTTAGGGTGAGATCTGGGTCACAGGTGTTGGAATCAAAGGGGGTCCATAATGCTCATTGAAACCTCTTAGGTTCAGGAAGTGATGGAAGGAACCACCAAAAAGATCTTTCATGGGAAGAGACAAGGAATTCATTCGAATATAAGAGCCTACAGATGCATAGAGCATGGGCCTATGCAGGCATGTCCAGGTACAACTTTCCCATTGGGTTTTCTTTCTCCTTCCCTTTGGCACAAGAGCTAATGGAAATGTTCCACCATGATAAACTAGCACACTAGGCCCATTCCCTGTCTGTGCACATATGTGTGTAAGAGGGTGCATTCTCATCCCTTGTTTAATGTTCTGATATAGCATCATCTGCCCTTTTGGCTTTCTGAGGTGATGTGTATGGTGAATAGATAGAAATGACATCTCTGATGATGAATGGAATCTTGAAGGAGAAAAGATAGAGAGCTACCATTGAGAAACAATGGTAGTTAGGAGAGATGGCCCAGTATAGCCATCTATGCTGTCCCATTGTTGCTGGCTTCAGGATGCCATTGGACCTAGGAGCCTTTACAGAGTGACCCTTCCGGTGAAAGGGAAAAGGAGAGTTTCAAAGACAGACAGGTGCATGAATCAAACAAATGCACAGTAAAATTATAGACCCTTTGACCTTGGAGCCAGCTTCCTGTTCTCCCATTTCCTCATGCATTTGCAACCATGAGAACCACTAAAAGATTCCACAGCACTCTCTACTCTCAATGCAGACACTTACAACAAATTGTATTACATTCCTGTTGTACTAGGAGCTGGTGAGTCTTTTAGATGACCTGGACTTTTGGGTTCGCTCTACCCAGACCCTCTCCTGAGAGGCTGAAGAGGGAGAAAGGGGTACTCCAACTGGAGATAGAGGGGAGGGAGAGTTGTTTTCCCTGTGTAGAAAGAGGATGCTGAGCAAGTATATCTATTGTGTTTACTTATATAAGACAGATAACATGAGAGGCATAGGAGTTTTGGGGCTCTAGTATCTAACAGGTGTTCACTCTTGATCTGAGCAGCCAGAAGGACAGCATACAAGACATAATAAGGGGTTAATTAAGCTTACTTTATTATTGTCTGTTCAATAGGGGTTGCTGATAATGGGAACACCAACTCTACAGCATCCCCTAATTACTCTTCTCACAGAGGTGGGTGAAAAGGAGTAGGAGCTACAACTCTTACAGGTCCCCTAAGTCTTGAAGGGAACCAGTTGAGACCAACACACATTAACAAATAGCCCCAAGCTTTGATGGGGACCAATCAAGGCACACACAACATTACACTGTCACATCCCACCTCCTAAGCCTCAGTGGGGGCCCTTATTCGTTCCTATTCCCCACTTGCTGAACAGTGCCACCTAGATTTATGGGGCAACATACAAAGAAGGTAATTTGCCAATAATAACCTCACAAGTTTCAATTACTTCTTCATTATAATCTCACTATGCAGTCACAGTTGATATTTACAACTTTAAGCACAAATGTTTATATTATTTAGCATTATATGTATATATATATACATATATATATTATACTATATATAAAGCTGTGCAAATGTGGTGATATTGTTTACAACATGAAGTCCTAGGACCTAGAGATTGTTATGTCCATGGATCCTAGAAACTAGTATCTATGATCCTGGGAACTATTATCTAAAAAAGAATAACAAAAATCCACCTTACATACACTAAAATCCACCTTACATACACCTTGCTATGTCATTTTGTTTGTTTCCATTCATAAAATTTTACTTATGTCAATTATATCTGTATATACATATATACACATATGTGTACATAGACATATGTACACACAAATATTCTTAATAATTATGCTTAGATGGCTTATGAAAGTGAAATAAAAGCTAGCTACCATCTCAAGTTATTTCCCTGTTAACTAATTTTACAGTAGACACATGCAAGCAAGTATTAAAAAAATCACAAAAGTAAAAAAAAAAAAAACTAAAAAAAGCCAAATACATGGACTTTTTTTTACTTCTATAGCAACTTTATCAATAATAATCAAATATTTTATTGCATCTTTACTTGTATATTTATTATTAAGTCATCTAAATCATTTAAGTTTTCAATTAGTAATAATTCTCCCTCAGATAAACCTTATTGGCTATATACACAAAGCTATCTAAATAATTTAAAAACAAATGAAACAGGGGAGAAGGGATTAAGAAAAATTGGGGGGCAGCTAGGTGGTTCAGTGAATAGAGCACGGGCCCTGGAGGCAGTAGGACCTGAGTTCAAATCCAGTCTCAGACACTTGACACACTTACTAGCCATGTGACTCTGGGCAAGTCATTTAACCCCCAATTGCCCTCCAAAAAAAGAAAAAGAAAAATTTGGATCTCAAGATCTTGTAAAAATGAATGCTAAAAAATTTTTACATGTATCTGGAGAAAAAATAAAATGCTATAATAAAAAAACCAAATGAGTGTAGCAAAAATAACAATAACAAAAAAGCAGGTAGCCATAAATAATGGAATTTGGACCATTTCTGCCCTTCTCCAGAGTAAATTAACTGATTAAAAGCTTTGTCTTAAGGAACACTTTTGTAATTGCAATCATAAAGGTGTGCACATTGAGACTATATCATCTCCAGATACATATGATATGACATTTAGTATATATGAGAGGCTGGTTTCTACCACAGCCATGAGTGCTCCATTCCTAAAGAACCCACAATAACTATACCTATGCCTGGATCCAATGATCCCTCCCTCAAACTAATCATTGACTGACTAAATATGTAGGCAGTTTTCTTGGCCTAAACATGGAAGCTCTTTTAACAGTGGCCCCTGATATTACAATGAACCAAGTACTATGCCAAACATGTAAAATGTATATAAAAATGCCATACTGACCATCTTGGATGAAAACAGACAACTTCAAAACTGTTAACTGGCTCTACTTCCCCAATATTAAACATAAAAACCACATAGAAAATATAGGAATCTAAATAGAAGTAACATAAACCTGTCGTAAATCACAGACAAGAACTATTTGTAGGTCAGCATGGATAACAAATGGTCTGCTGTGTAAATTTTATTTTGTCTGGGCATTAATCAGTTTATTAATTAGGTTAGCAAATAACCAATAAATTGATGGGCAGTGGTCTCTGTAATCAACGATAAAGGCATGGAGATCCCTGAAGGCTTAAATACCTTTGGAAAAGGGGTTGTCCCTGACAGGTGAAAATCACCTCTGATTGGTTAACAATTAATGAGGGGATGGAATGTGTAAATTTTAGAATGAGGTGGACAAAAAAAAAAAGAATGAGGTAGGCAAAAGCTAGAATTTTGGTTAATTGTCAAGTCTTTCTTCTTCCTCAGTTCCATCTCCTTGAGTAGTTCAAAGTCCACAATGTCAAGCTGTCTTTTAGTATTTGACACTTAATGTATTAAGTTCAACAATGGCTTCATCAAAAACTGACTTTACAAGGAACAAGTTTTCTCTGGAGAGTTCAGGATCTCATGATACAACACAAAGAAATTCAGAGCCAGACCCAGTCTTAGAGGATGCAGTGACTACATCTCCTTTCTGTTGATTTTAAATGCTTCTTGATATGCTTGTTGTGATTTGTCCACCCTTCCTTTCATGTCATCATCACCAGTAGCAAATTCAACCAAATAATGGTAGGAATCTCCTTTCATTTCCAAATAAAAATGTTGCTTTCTGTGAAGGATTAGGAATCAAAACCTTCTCCAATAGAAACAATACATCATTGCAGATATCTCTTAGTTCTGTTTTCTCTCTGTATTCTTGGGCCATCTGTTGTTTTTTCTCAGCATTTCCCATCTTTTGCTCAAATTTGAAACAACCTTCCAAAATGACTTATGGGTTTTTATGATATTTTTGTAAGCAACAGAGAAAAAATTCCTGTCCGCCTTGGATAATTCAGCTCCTTACTCTGTTACAGACTTCATGCTGGCTGCCATGTCATCATATCTCTTGGAGTGCTCAGCTAATTTGGTCTTCTGCACCAGCTCATTTTTAACTGTAACAGGGGATTTTGTGCCTGCAGTGCTGGAGGTGGATGAATTGAATTTTAGTGATCTCTGGGCATCAACAATGACTTACTATGCTATTAACTTGAAACGGGTTATCTTTTTGGCTGTGGGTAGCTATTGCTGCAGCTGCAGCTTTTTACTTTGATAAGGGTTATCTTTTTGGGTCAGGATGTATAGGACTTACCTATACCCACCTCAACAGGCCTCTGGCGTCCCTGGCTCCCACTTACTCTGGGCGAATCAGCTGTACAGAAGACTCAAGACACAGGACTTGCTTCTAGCTTTTATTGAGAGTACATTCTCTTTCCCTGGTGTGGCTGGATCTGCTTATCCTTCTTCTCTCTCCTCTCTCCTCCTCTTGCTCCACCTCCAGGGCCCCTTGGGGCCCCTCCCCTGGCTGTGCCCTCGCCACAGTGAGCCAATCGTGGACCACCCCAAAGGTAAAGAGGTCATACCTCCTTTTCCACGTATGCCTTCCTCCGACAGGCGCAATCCTGCTTTTTGCAGATAAGCACAGTCCTTGCATTCTACCCCCAAGTGATCACGTGGGCTCCTGTTAGCTGAGGGTCGGTCCAACCCACATCTCACAGTGAAGTATCAATGACCCTCTTTAGGAGTCTCCACCTCAAGTGAGGTATCAGAGACCTTACATTAGCTAATCTAAATAAATAGTTTGCTCAACTATGACTTTATCTAGGGATGAATGACTAAAAAAATAAGGTCTTGAGGGCAGCTAGGTGGCACAGTGAATAGAGCACTGGCCTTGGAGTCAGGAGGACCTGAGTTCAAATCCAGCCTCAGGCATTTAACACTTAACCCCTACTTAACACTTAGCCCTGCCTTCCCCCCTCCAAAAATCAAAAAATAAAATAAAATAAGGTCTTATAAAGGAAGGACCATGACCAGTGGGGAGGGGGTGGAGGAGGGGAAGAGCTATATAACATGACATCATGATTGGTATATATTCCTAAATAAGAGCCTGGGACTTGGTAGCAAAGATGTGGATCATTGAGCAATTGACAGCTATCTGCTGCAGAATCTTGACCATCACAGGACACTGCCATTGTAGAGGAGTAGGTAGCTAAAGTGTAATACAGAAGGAATGCATATGAATAGGGAAGCTTTAGCTACTAATCTACCAGTCTTGCTATTAAAATAATTGGGAAAATTTCTACCACTCAATCAACTGCTTTTTGATACCTCATACCTAGACTTTTACAGTAACCTGCTGGTTGGTTTCCCTGTCACAAGTCTCTCCTCACTCCAGTCCATCATCCACTCCATATTATCCCACTCCAGTGCCTCCCTATTACCTCTGTGATGAAACAGTAAATCCTCTCTCTGGCACTCAAAACCTTCCATAACTCTTCCAGTCATCTTATACCCAACCACTCTTTGATCTAGTGACACTGCTATTCCTCCAATTCTATCTCCCAATTTTAGGCATTTTCACTGGATGTCATTGGTTCTTTTCAAAAACAGACAAATAACAATTTCCTCCCATGCCTGGAATGCTCTCCCTCCTTAGGGGAGATACCAATGAACCAGGATCATCCCATCATACTCAACTCAAGCCCAAACCTTCTCTCCATGTATCTTTCAAACTAGCCAAGTAATGATAACATTCTAGAAAGTTACAGATAATGCTTTCCAATATAAAAAAGTAAACTGTTTGACTTTATTAAATTATTAATCTCTTATAATTGGTTTTAAATGTTTACTTTCTTATGTTTCTTCTGAAACTTTTAGATCAAACTTTCTGTTCAGTTCTGGTCTTTTCATCCCAAATACATAAAACTTCTTTAATTCATCAAATGGATATTTAGTGGATATTAAAATGGATATTTTTTGAGGCAAGATTATGCTCAGCTTTGCTGGGTAAGTTATTCTCGTTTGCAAATCCAGTTCCTTTGCTCATTGGACCTGTGTCCTTTTAATATAGAAGCTACTAAATCTTATGTTATCCTGACTGTGGTGCCACAGTATTAAATCAGGTTTTTTAAGTTACTTGTAGCACTTTCTCCTTGACCTGAGAGCTTTGAAACTTGGCTATAATGTGTTAGGGAGCCTTCATCTTGGGATCTCTTTCAGGTGGTGATTGGTGGATTTTTTCAATTTCTACTTTATTTCTACTTGTTCTAAAACCTCACAGCATCTTTCCTTAATAATGTCTTGAAGTATGGTATCTGGACTATTTTTTTATCATAACATTCAGGTACAATTCTTATATTGTCTCTCCTTGATCTGTTCTCAGATACCTTGTTTTCCTAAAGAGCTGTTTCATATTCTCTTCTATTTGTTTGGTTTTGTTTTATTTCTTGGTATCTTATGATGTTGCTAGTTTCCCCTTGTCCAATTCTAATTTTTAGGGAATTATTTTATTCCATAAATCTTTTAATCTCTTTTTCCAATTGGTTGATTGACTATCTTTTTATAATTTTCTTGATTTTCTTGGATTATTCTTATTTTTTTCCATAATTTTCCTCATCCTTTCTTCTTTGATTTTTAAAGTCCTTTTTAAACTCTTCCAAGAACTCTTTTGAGGCTTGTGACCATTAGACATTTTTCTTTAAAGTAGAAGTATCTATTTTAACTTGACTATCTTCTTCTGAGTTTGAACTCAGATCTTTTCTATTGCCATAGTAGCTAGCTATGGTCAGGTTCTTTCTCTTTTGTGCTTATTAATTTTTTAGCAGCTTATTTCTTGGCTATTAACTTTGTGTTAGAGTCAGGTTCTAGTATTGAGGTGCCTTAGGCTTCAGATTTTTCATTCTCTTGTTTTCTGAGCTCTATATAGGTACTTGACCTCAGATACTCCTCTCTGCCCCTGATCCCCAACCAGGGCTCCCAGCAATACTATCGCAGCAAATATCTCTTCCTCCCTTTGGTCCCTTCTGCAGCTCTAAGCTTTAGTTCAATCCTTTGCCCTAGAACCAAAACCAGGGTTTGTTTTCTCCTGAGAGTGTCCATAGCCAACAGGGCCCTGCTCTCTGTGACTATACTTACTGGCATGTGCTTGCTTGTCTTCATCCACAGCCAGAGCCCAGGACCATGGTCTGTTCAATGCCAGCAAAGGGCCTGGGAATCTTCCCCTGATCCACTGACCAACAGGCTGCGAGGCTGACACCCACACAGCTGTCCCTGGAGTCTGTTGTTTGTTAATTCAATGGTATCTACCTAGAGGTATATACATTTCCAACAGGCCAGACTGTCACCCAGGGAGGTCACTTCTTTCCTAATATCTTCCCAAATTGTCTTAGGTAGACAATGCTTTACTCTGATTTTTAATTATTTCTGCCACTCAAAGTTCACTTTGAGGTATTATTTTAAATTGTTTGTGGGGAAATTTGGGAGAGCTGGTTAATTTTCTGCCATATTTTGCTATCTTCCCAGAATCCTCTCCTTACCACCACCACTCTCTATTTAAATGTATGAATGTGTAGTGATAATCATTAAATATCATTTTTTGACCATCAATAAGATCCAAAGCCTGAACTAATCAATCAGACTGCTTTGCTTTGCTTTAAAAAGGCGCTTTCTTGTGTCTGTAACTTGAAAAACCAGATAGGGTCAACAATGGGTATTCTCCCTGTTTGTGACAGGAAGCCTCGAAATTCATTATCAGTGGGATTTTTCTTATCTTGGGGGCATACTCCATATGGGGTAGGGAGGGAACAGACATCCTGAGATTGTAAATTCCAACTGACCTTACTTTGACAATTGTATTTTTTTAGGAGATGTGTTCTTTTTTTCCCCCAATTTATTCATTAATTTTTAGTTTTCAACATTCGTTTGCACAAGATTTTGAGTTAAAAAATTTTCTCCCCATCTTTCTCCTACCCCCATGCTAAAATAGCAAACCTACTGAATATCCCTTGCCCCAATCTGTTCTCTCTTATATCCTCCCTAACCCCACCCCTCCCAACTTTCTAGTTAGGCAAGATGGATTTCTATACCCCAGTGCCTATATATCTTATTTCCCATTTTCATGTAAAAAGCAATTTTTTAAAAACATTTGTTTTTAAAACTTTGAGTTCCAGATTTTTCCCCTTCTTCCCTTCTCACCCACCCCCACTGGGAAGATAAGCAATGCAATATAGGTTGTACATGTGTAGTTATACAAAATATGAAAGACTAACTATAATTCCCTCCATCCTATCTTGCCCCCATTTGTTCTATTTTCTCCTTTGACCCTGTCCCTTTTCAAAAGGGTTTACTTCTAACCACCCTCTCCCTCAGTCTGCCCTCCCTTCTATCATCCCCTGAATTATCCCCTTTCCCCCTATTTTCCTGTAGGGTAAGATATCCAAGTGAGTGTGTATGATATTCCTTCCTTAAGCCAAATTCAATGAGAGTAAGGTTGACCCATTCCCTTTCACCTTCCTGCTCTTCCTGTCCATTGTAACAGTTTTCTCTTTCTTCTTTTATATGAGATAATTTACCCTAATCTATCTCTCCCTTTCTCCTTCTCCCAATATATTCCTCTCTCACCTCTTAATTTTATTTAGATATCATCCCTTCATTTTCAACACATCCTGTTCCTCTGTCTATGTACACATGTACATAGATATGCATCCTATACATACATATATACATATATACATACACACAAACATATATATGTATACACAAACACACATATATTCCTTTCAACTATCCTCATACTGAGAAAAGTCTTATGAATTACAATTATTGATTTTCCATGTAGCAATGTAAGTAGTTCAACTTTAGTAAGTTCCTTATGATTTATTTTTCCTGTTTACCTTCTAATGCCTCTCTTGCTTCTTTTATTTAAAAGTCAAATTTTCTGTTCAGCTCTGATTTTTTCATCAAGAATATTTGAAAATACTCTATTTCTTTGAATGACTATGTTTTTTCCTGAAACATTATACTCAGTTTTGCTGGGTAGGTGATTCTAGATTTTAATCCTAGCTCCTTTGACTTCTGGAATATTATATTCCAAGCCCTTTGATCCCTTAATGTAAAAGCTGCTAGATCTTGTGTTGTCCTGATTGTGTTTCTACAATATTCAAATTATTTCTTCCTGACTGCTTTCAGTATTTTCTCTTTGACCTGGGAACTCTGGAATTTGGCTATAATATTCCTAGGAGTTTTCTTTTTGGGATTTTTTCAAAAGGCAATCAGTCGGGAGGGGGCGGAGCCAAGATGGCGGCATAGAAGCAGCAAGATCCTGCAGCTCTCACACAGCCACCCTAAACACCCATAAAATATGACTCTGGACAAATTCTAGGACTCTCAAACTCAAAAATACAGAAAACACATCTCGCACAGAAGACAGCTCGGCAGCAGGGCATCATCGCGGCAGGATGTGAGCCGAGGCCAGCCCAGCCTGAAACCGAAACCATGGCCAGGCCCAGGGTGGTAGGAAGGAGCCTATCAGAGCCACAGCCAGTCTACAAGAGAAAAGATCTACAGCCTCCAGCAACCCCGCACCTAGCAAGGCATGAAAAATAGGGATTAAAGAAAGGCAGCTTGGCAGGAGGGGCTCATCTCGCAGGCCTGCAGGGCAGGAGCCGAGACCAGCCCAGCCTGAAACCGCCATGCGGCCAGGCTCCAGGGTGGTTGGGAGGAGCTGAGCCTACCTAGCCACAGCGTGAGTCTACTTCAGAGAAAATCTAAAGCACCTCCAGCAATCTTCACATCTACTAAGCCAGGATTAGAGGTCAGTGAAAGTGAGTGAAGCTTTCAAGCTAAATTTGGGGGAGGAAAAGCAGTTTGGCCAATCTACCCTCAGGGCAAGGAAGCAGTGGGGGAAGGGCAGAAACAACTGTAACCGGCAGCTGCCCCCACTGGGCTGCTTCAGAACCCCTGGCCTGTGGATCCTGCAGGGGGGCTGAGATGATTGATCAGGGCCAAGTGCTCTTGCATTGAGCAACCTGAATCCAGATCATGGTCTTGGGTGGTAGTCCTGGGGAGCACTTTCAGCAAGCCAAAGCTGGGAGGGGGGCGCTGCAACACCCCCCTAATAGCTCCGGCAGCTGGGAAAACCCCAGCAATTTGGGACAGA
>JAQQSW010006585.1:0-13917 GCA_028646575.1 Pseudocheirus occidentalis | reverse complement strand
GGAGTTATGGAAAGTAAAGCAATCAAAACTATAAAAACAACATAAACAATGACTTAAACAACATAAATGGAGGAAAATAAAATGGATATCTACGAATATATGATGACCCTAGAAAATGTATCTTCTATTTCTTTGGAGTGGTGGTGAATCATGATTACAGAACATGGCATATTGATACCACACTTTTTCATGTAGCGGTTGGTTTTTCTGCATTTATTTATTTATATTTTAATAATGATAGAAGGTTTTAGGGAGAAAGATCTGGTGGAATTTAAGGTCATATAAAACATAATAAATATTTAAGGTTCAGTTCAAGAATCAATTTTAGTGTGAGACCTTTCTTACTTTTTCCCCTCTACCTGCCACCAGCAACCAATGCTTCTTCCTTCAAGGTTACCTTATATCTGCCTTGTATGAGAATGACAAATGGCACAATAGTAATCAGACACCATCCTTCACCTTAGGAAGAACAGAGTTCAGATCCAGCCTCACATACTAACTAGCTATGTGATGCAGGGAAAGTAACTTAAGTCTGTTTGCCTCAGTTTCCACAACTGTAAAGTCAGGATAATAATAGCACTTACTTTCCAGGATTGTTCTATGGATCACATGAGCTAATATTTATAAAGCGCATAGTGTAGGGCCTGGCTCATAGTAGGTGGATAGGTAGCGATCAGGAAAATGATGATGGTAACAATGATAATCCTGATAATCCTGTAGGCCTCAGTTTTCTAATTTGTAAAATGAAGATCTCAGACTTGATCTCTAGAGTACTTCCCAGCTGTAAATCTATAATCCTACAGGTTTATATATATATCTATACAAGTGTACAGATAGACACACATACAGATATATACACACATTTATCTCCACCATTAGAATACCGTCTTCCTGAAAGCGGGTAGCGTTTTGCTTTTGACTTTCTATCTCCAACATCTAGCACAATGCCTGACATAGTTAGCACTGAATAAACATTTGCTTGTGTGATTGAGGGATTGAAAATCCCATTAATATATGTGTAGATCTTTCTCATTAAGATTTTATCAAGGTGAGAAAGTAGGTATGTATCAGTGCTAATCAATGTGCTCTTGATTACTGTTCCAAGAAGAATTTGTGGTCTTGATGAAATTTTTCCCTCTTTAAGTTCTTTTGGCATACAACAATTAAAAAAAATAGATGATAATTTTATAGTACTTAAATATTTTTTAAAATGCTTTATATGCATTTTCTCATTTTATCTGCAAAGAATCTGTGAGGCAGGTACCATGATTATTCCCATTAAACAGATACAGAAACTGAGGTTTAGAGAATTTAAATGATTTACCCATGGTCATGCACCTAGTAAGAGTCTGAGGTAACATTTAAATCTGGTCTTCTTTACTCCAAGGCAGGCAAACTTTCCCTTCCTGGTAAATCTTATAAAATGATCCCTCAGTGCTTATAAGGTTATGTCACTTACAATTAGGATTTCTTTCATATATATTGATCTGCTTCAGTTACTCTGCCTGATGTCATTTCCCTGTGTTATTTCTATTTTGTGTAGCAAATTATTTGTTCTTCTTCCACCTGATGATGAAATAAATGCAAGCAAATTCTGGACTATGGCTAGTTAGATTTTCATATAGAATGCGTTATTCAGAGAGGCAATCGTGATAGAGAAGATAGAGAACTGCTCTTTGGTTAAAGTTCTATTAGATATATAGTATCTGTGTGACTGTGGGTAAGTCACTAAATAAGGTTCTAGGTTATAGAACAAGCTGTGATCTATATCAGTAGAAAGAATTTACTCACCAGAATTTTCCTACCTGGATAAAGTCAGAGAGCCTGTCCAACACACACACACACACACACACACACACACACCCCAGACCACCCCCCCCAAATATATATAATATATCTATACACACATATGTATGTATATGTATATATGTATGCATACACACCTCAGACATAAACATACACATATACATTGTATATACATATACGTATATACATATACACACATAAATATTTCACGTGTAGCACCCTCTTCATGACTTTGTCCCCAAACTCCACTTGTACTTGTGGGCCGGGTCTCCAGAGAGAAATTGCTACTTCCATTCAGGATTCCAGGGGTAACTTTGAGGGGTTTGGTTTCTATTACTGTTGCTCATGGGTCCCCACATCCATGCTTCCTATTTCCATCAGTCAACAGACATCAGTTAGCAAAAGAATTTATTAAAGTGGTAGAGAAAGAACAATTGGACAAAACACAACCCCAAATTCTCTGCTATCCTCTCCAACAAGGACACCTAAGTCCAAAAGAGAGTGGGTTTTTATTATAGAAAACATGTATTTAAAGAGTAAACTCTCAACTCCTGGTTACTGGACCTTTTGTCTTGAGGCCGTATCTAGTATTCTTCTCTCTTACAAGGAATCATTCTCTTTGATCACACTCTCTTTTTGGGGTTGCTATCTTCTGTATACATCTGTGTCCTTGTTTTGTCATAATTGTGTTCTTCTCACTCCCAGATGGATTTGTTATCTGCCACTTGTCTGGTCCCTCCAATAACATGGTGAATGATAGGGAGTAGGGGAGGATAAAAGTTGGAAAGAGGGAGGAAAAATGTTTTACCTTTTCCTAAAAGCAGTTTAGCTCCCTATCAAGAGCCTGGTATAAAATGGAATCTTCACCTCCCAAATGGAAACCTTCTACTGTTGAGGTGGATCTTTATGGACTAAAGCAATTGCTGAAGTTGCTGTCCTATTTAAATCCCCCAGGGTCGTGATGCCTTTCTTCACCTAATGAAAGAGGTTCAAATCTGGTAAAGAGATCCCTTTATTTATAATGATGGCATTATCTGTCATGTTTATACATTTAAGTCTTCATCTTCCCCTTCCAGTGATTTTATTCTACTAATTGAGTCAAGGTTTAGAACTCCATTTTGCACACAGACATACGCATATATACATGTGTTTTCAAACATAGAAAGTTACATGGAAATAAATTAGTGAAAAATAATCATTATGATACCTACCATTTATAAAGCACTCTTGTCTTCAAAGTCTTGATGCATATTATCTCATTTTCTTCTCACAATAATCCTGGTAGCTGGGTGCTATTATTTATTTAATATATAGAGAAAGTTATGCCAAGAGAGATTAAGCACTTTGCCCAGGGTATGTCATAGACAGTGTGTTAGGTAGGAATAGAATTCTGATCATCTCCGTACCAAGTCAAAAGTTTTGCCCACTGGGTGTGGACAAAACTAAATAGTTAACCAAGCAAAAATGACAGAGAAAGATCAGTCTGACAAGTAGGAGGAGAACAAGAAAATCAGTATCTCCAAATCCAGGGAAAAGCCGGTGTCCAGGAAAAGGCCATAGTCAACAATGTTGAACACTGAAGAGAAGTCAAATAGAATCAAACAAAATATCATTGCATTTGCAAATAAGAGATCATTGATAAAGAAAAAAGAGACATGACTTATTTTAGCTTTATGGCCCCATTGAGTGTTAACATATGAACTCCTGAGTTCACTTTCCAAGTTCTGTCTTCAGGGATTGTAGCTTCTCTAATTGTTCTCACAGGGCTGCTTCTCACTAAGAAAGGCATACCACACTAATAGGATCAGCAAGACTGTTGCCTACTGTATGTGTCTAATCTCTCCTTTGTAATTGAATGCATCTTTGGAAAACATGGGGAGTTTTGGATGACAGCATTTCTGGGTCCCCTTTGGTGGGATAACCAGCACATTAAATCCTGACGTGAAGGGTATTTTATTATAAAGTGACAGATTCAAAGATTTATTTTTCCATTTTTCACCTGCCTTCCCCCTCCTGCTTATGCCTTTATGTTTGCTAATGGCCTTTCTGTAAGTTATATAATCCTGTCAAGGGTGAAAAAAAAATCACTCTGAGCTGCTCATTTGGCCTAAATCACTCAGCCTTAAGCTGTGACAGGCAGTATGTAGGCACTGTTCAGTGCAGGAGGACAGCTGTCCCACTCCCCAGTCATTGTCACTGTGTGCTAAGGAATTGTACAATTTTAATAAGATCGTAAAGGAGAATGACATGAACTCACATGATAGGTCGTTTTCATTAGCATTCAGAATATCTGGGTTCTGTGGGATAATAAATTAGAGCTGTTAAGCAGAAATGGGCAATGTGATGATTCAATATTTTTTACTATACCAGTAAATGAAGTCAAACCTAAGCAGTTTCATTTGCTGGACTCCTCACCATGTGATTTAGAGACATTCCCCGCCCTGGTTTTGACTTTTTTTAGGGAGGTGTGGGTGGGTGAGGGGTGTCAAGAAGCCTTAAAGCATGATAAATATACATTAATGCTAAAGAAGAAGAAGCCCTCCTGGTTCTTCATGTACAAGGATGCAGACCAGGAGTTCTTAACCATTTCTGTCCTGGGACCCTTTAGTAGCCTGGTGAAGCCTGTGGACCCCTTCTCAGAATAAAGTTTTTTAAATGCATATAATAAAATACAGAGGGCCACACAGGGCCACACATTTCAATTATATTGAAATGCAATTATCAGAATATAAAAAATACATGTATCCCAGTTTAAGAATTCTTATAAAGATGAACATTTCCTTTAAAACAGTCCTTTGAGGATGGTAATTTCTGTATTAATATTCTCATATTTCAGATGAAGAAAATAAGGCTTAAGGAAGGGGAAAAAAGATTTATGGTAACAGATTAGAACTAGAAGGAGCTTTAGAAGCTATTTATTTTAACCCACTCATTTTATACATTTTTAAGGTCATAAAAGTAAAAGGGCAAAGACAGAACTTGAACCCACATCTTATGACACCAAATCCAGTCATTTAATGCATTCTGAGTATTCACTGTTTTGCAGAAGCAATTCCTACTCTTACTGTGGGTCACATTCCCAGAAATATGTGTTATGGGTTAAAATGATAATGTTATTTAATTATTTCTGTCATGTCCTTCCCTCCTTGACACCATTTGGGGTTTGCTAGGCAAAAATCCTGATGTGGTTTGAGATTTACTTCTTCAGCTCATTTTACACATGAGGAAACTGAGGCAAACAGGGCTAAGGGACTTGCCCAGGATCACACAGTTATTATGTGTGCGAGGCTAGGTTTAAATTTATAAAGATGAGTCTTCCTGATTCCATACCAAGTACTCTTATCTACTATGCCATCTAGATATCAGTAAAATCTTATTTTCTCAAAGAAGCAATGATATTAATGGAAGTTATATTCTTACAGGGCTGCCTACCATTGGCATGAAAATGAACACAAACAGTTTAGTCAACTACAAAAAACATTTCAGGCCAGTACTTTGAAGGAGACCACACTCATTGAAAGGTAAAAATTCTGAGAGATATTTTCCAAAAGCTTGATTGTTTTATTTGATTCTGGATAATAAAAGGACCTTGCATTTATCATCACTATTTTACAGACAAGGATCACTGAACTCAAAGTGTTCAAGAGATTTGCCTGAGATCATAAAGTTATAGTAAAGGATAAAGTCAGGATTTGAATCCAAGTTCTCGGAGTACTTAGAATTGCATTAAGATACAGTCCTGCTATGCTTTCTCTTATGTCATGCTTCCTCAGAAGTTGAAGGAAACTTTCCTCAGGGTCATAGAATTCAGAAGGTCTTTGGGGGAATTTTTACATCTTGGAGACGTCTAAAGCCTTCCTGAAGTAGACTGAAATTGACTAAACATGACAAGCAATCACAGAAACTTACATTTTAAAAGATAGATGCTACATCATAGCACACTATACAAAGTTAGTCTTCACTTTTTCTGTCTTTTTGTTGCTGTCATGAATCATAACTCATATTTCAAGTTCACCTAAGGGATATGATAGTCCTGCTATACTTTTCCCTGGTCAAACTATATCTAAAGTATAAAGTCCAGCTTCTTTTCCTTTTCCCCTAATCATCTTGGGAAACAGACCCAGTAGTGGTATTACTGGATCAAAAGGTACAGGCAGTTTTTTGGGAATAATTCCAGATTGTTCTCCAAAATGGTGGATTAGTTCTCAGTTCCACCAACACTAAATTAATGTTCCAATTTTTCCATATTCCCTACAATATTTGATTTCCCCTTCAATTATTTTAGCCAATCTGATAGGTGTAAAATGATAGCTCAAGGTTGTTTTGACTTGCATTTCTCTAATCAATAATGATTTTTATATGACTATAAATTGTTTTTTTGTTTCTTCATTGGAAAGCTGCTGTTCATATCCTTTGACTGCTATCAACTGGGGAATGACTTGTATTGTTACACATTGGACAAAGTCCTTTACATATTTGGGATATAAGACCTTTATTGAGAATCTGTTTATAAATTTTTCTCCAATTATCTGTTTTCCTTTTAATCATGGCTACATCTGCTTTATCTATACAAAAACTTTTAAATTTAACATAATTAAAATTATCTGTTATACTTCATACACTACTCTATCTCTTTTTTATTCATAAATTGTTCACCTGTCCATAAGTCCAAAAGGTAATATATTTCATTTTCTTGTAATATCTTTCTTTATATCTAGGTCATACATTCATTTTAATCTTATCTTGATAAATGGTATAAGATATTAGTTAATGCTCATTTTCTGCCAGACTGTTTTCTGATTTTCCCAACAATTTTTACCAAATAGTGAATTTTTATACCCAAAACTCAAGTCTTTACATTGTCAAATACATGTCAAATACATATGTTCCAAGTGATGCATTTCAAGGACACTGATTAGCTAAAGACCATCCATAGGTGGATGAGCAAGATGGTAAGATGACTGGGGTAGTATTGTAGAAAAAGCATTGAATATTGAGGTAAGGAAATCTCCATCTTCACCAAGCTCTACATTTGATACTTCTAGGTTGTATGATATTGGATAAATAACTTTGTCTCTCTTAGCCTGAGGTACTTTATCTGTTAAACTGGGGTAATAGCCTCAGATGATTATCATGACAAAAACACTTTTAAAATTGTAATAAATAATTTGGTTCTTATCGCTATTAAGCCATAGAAGGATCATTTGAATTACCTTTAGAATAGAAAGGATAAGAATTTGAAGAGTTTCTTTTATTTGAAGGTTATTTTCTAGAAGAGGTAGTAGTATGGCACCTATCTGGGCTCATTTTGGGCACTTGCACTGGTAAATTGTGTTCCCAGAGGATAGCTGATTCTAGGAGTGTTACTGTTTCTAGCATGGTCATTTATGAGCCCCCTTCTGCTATGCCTATATATTATCAATCAACAAGCAGAATTCAATTAGTTCCTAGAAAAGAATATTTATAATATAACAAATATTTATTAAGGGTCAGTTATGTGACAGGCATTGTACTAAGCACAGGAGGTACAAATAAGAAAAACTACCCTGAGTTCAAGGAGTTTAAAATCTATTTGGGGAAGACAATACAGAAAAGGAAAAGCAGGAAAGGGATGCGGTGGGAGAGGTACCAGAGAGTATCCTGCCATCATGGTGGATAATCATGAAATTGAAACTAAGCAGAACAGCTAGTGGCAAATAAAGAAATACCTGAGATTTTGAGCCCTTTATAAAGGGAGGCTACAGAAGGAGCTTTTTGCTCTGCCTTCCAGTCCTCCAATTAGAAGGGCATAAGCAATTCACAGTATTGATCTGGGATGATTACCAAAGTTGAAACAATTGCCATGATGATGAGTTTCCTGGTGATGAATTTGTTAGAGAAGGGTAAAGTTGATGATGATGGTGAAGTTGAAAACCAGCAGAGCAGCTAGAGACAAATGAATATGTGTTGAGAAGATACAGCAAGAAAAATATAATTATAAAACACCCTGGCCCTACGCTCTGGGGCAAACTATCTTCTTGTATACATGAAGTTCCTAGGGAGAGTGGATTTAAACTTAAAGTAGAATTGGAATGAGGCACAAGTGTAGAGAATATGCATGTCCAAGACTGAGAATTCCTTTCCTTCATTCGTAGAGTACTTAGCTCTCTGCTGGCTCTAAGAATAGGTGTTTTTCAAGGGAACACAGTCAAAGTTTCTGTCTGTCACAGACTAAAACTGCCACTGTCCTGAAGATATTGAAGATATACTACCATCTGTAGGTGCTTCCCCTAGCACTGGTCACAACTGCTCTTACGGAGTACTATCAATTCTGTTTTCTTGTGAGAGCTCTGATGGCTTCGATGCATATTTGTCCAGGTACTCCTGTCTTAGGACAGTCATTTATCTAAGATCAGCAAACATTAAATGCAAAAGAACAAAGAAACCAGGTGCTCCAGGACATACGTGGCTAGGTAGGGGGAAAAGTGGCCAGCTTTTCTCCCCTATGTAACATTTCACATCTATCCTTCTCACCTGAAATCCACCGAGGAAGATCAAAAGAAGAAGAAGGGTTCATTGCCATCCCTTTACATGTTAAGTCAATTCTGACCCACTTGAGTAAACAGTTCTGACTCAGCACCACCTAAGTCATCAGTCCTTCTAGCTCCTCAGCAAATTAGGTGAAATTTATTTTGTCATCATACAGGATCAGATGGAGTCAAGTATGCCTATAAACAGAATACTCAAAATTCCACAGTTTGGGTTAGAGTTAGACAAGGAATTCCTGTGCCATCTTTGCATAACCCACCAGGAAGGACAAATTTGGTCATTTTTAAGTACTGGGTACTCATTGACCCATTCCCTCATTAAAAGCAAGGACTAATGGAGACATAGTGAGTGTAGATTACAATGAGGCAGATTTTGGAAAAATGAAGAAACTATTACAAATGAAGCAAACCAATAAAACTAAATGCATAATGCCTGCATCCTTGTAAATAGAAAGGACAACAGTCATCACATAATTAGAAATAATTGTCATGAAATTATAAAGCATAAGCATGTCTCCAAAGAAGCCACAGAAGAAGCTACCTCCCCCCTCATGCTCTTGTGGAGATGTGGTAGAGGGGAGTCCTTTAGTGGGGAAAGCTGCATGTTTTTTCATTTTTTCCTGTGTATTAATTGATTTTTTCTGATTTATTTTTCTTCTTTTGAGATTTGTGTTGTATAGGATGTCTCTCTCGGCTGAGAGAGAGAAGAATAGAAGGGAAATTTTATGTAATTTTTAAAAATGGCAATGCAACATGCATCATTTATTTACTTATTTGTAAAAAGAGAATGGTAGGAGAGGGGGTACACATTGAATAGCCAAAATTTTCATAGCAAAGTAAGAGACGAGGTTATCACATGAAGGAGGGAGAAAAGGGAAACCTGGAAGGCTGGAAAAGGAAAGAGAAGGTTTGTAATAGTTTCTGTGGGGAATAAAATAGGGAATCAATTAGGAAGAAATAAAAGGACTGCCTTGCAGTGAGGGTTCAATTTAGGGCACGTAACATGAATTTCCAATTATGTTAGAGAGATACAAAATGTAAACAATAGGAAGCACTAGCCTGCAAAATGGCAGAATAGGAAAGAGACACCACTGGGATTGTGATGTTGTTGTTAGTTGTCCTACTTTTCTTGAAGTTGAAAAATAATTTACTACAATAATCTCATATATGTGGTGTTCAGAGACTGGGAATGTGACCTAGGACTCCACAGAAAATGTAAACTACTTTGAATAAATGTAAACAGCAAAAGAATCTCTAGCTATACTTGGAAAGACTTGCACATGACCCTGGGTTGTCCTGACACTTTGCTTTCTTGGATCTCTTTCAATATAGTATCTGGCCTGGCCTGAGGCAGGTGTAGAGTCCACAATGTTACATTGTTCTTCTGCTGCCCAGGATGACTGGCCTCTTGTGAGTAAACTCCACCAATTAACCTAATTAACTCTAATAAAATCTATTAATAACCAAGCTGACATGAGCCCCACTTTCTTTAGTGTCTCAGTATTCTCCCGGAGGGCATTTTACCCTACAAATGGCACAATTAGGGCAGAACAGATCTGCCCCCTTACATCTTGTCAAATTTTCTCATTTTCCTTCTCTTTGCTTTCTTCTTTCATTTTTTGTTCTTAAATGTCCTTGCAGTGACTTTGATCATTTGAATCTCTTGTTAAACTTTATTTAAACTGTTTTTACCCTCCAATACCTCTTTCTGTTTTATGAGATAATACTCCTCATAGTTGCCAACCATCCTTCTTCATAGATTTTACAAAAGAGTTTATATTCTAAACTTCTGTTGCCTTTGGCATTTATCTGTCTCTGCTTGGCAAACAAGTCCATTGTTCACTTAGGAACTTTCTGGGTTTTGGTCTTTTTATTGTGCAATAGATTTGCTATAGTTAAACTTCTCTATGAAGTTATTATAATCAGTGTTAATGTCTTTCTCATTTCCATTTCCCATTTTTCATTGCTAGTTGCTTGTTTAATTAGTTCAGAATCAAATTGTTGCAATTGTATGCCATATCTTTTTCCCCCTTCATTCTATTTTCTTCATTCTTATTAGTTCTTTTATTTGCCCTGACAAGTCAGTGGTCTCACTGTTCAAAGAATTACTCCCATAAAGATATCTACTTCATTTTGCGGTTATATTTGCTGTTTACTAAGTTCAGTGCCTACCATTTTCTTTTTCAAAAGAATGTTACTGTCAATAGGCATGAGTCTTCTGTATGTTCATAAGAGCCTCTCTCATTCTTCCCCCCCCCATTATACCTTCTCATACTTTCTTTCCATTCTCATCTTTCTCTGCCTTTGCATTGATGTCACTGTGTATCAGAATATATATTGACTTAATTTGGAGGGTCTTATCAAGAACTTTATACAATTTCTTAACCTCTTCATCCTCAGCAGCTGAAATCGGTTCATAAATTACAATTACTTTCATGGTGTTTTTTTGAAAGTACTTATGAACATGAATAATCCCTGAAAAAAATGCTTTTGGAGAAACTTTAAAGATCTGTGAGCAAGTGACAGGGTGGGAATTGATCATAACGATTAGTTTCCCAATGGCCTAAAGGATGCAGCAATTACTCAGGGGTATTTGAATAAGAGTAGAGTCAGGAAGGAGGCTATTAGGAAAGGTCAGGACCTGTAGAAGGATGAAGGCAGTGGGAATGGAAAGAAGGGGTGACAGAGACAGAGATAGAAAGAGAGGCAAAAAGAGACAGATCGAGACAGACATACAGAGAGAAAGAGGGGGATGGAGGAGGAGAAGAAGAAAGAAGAGGAGAAGGGAGAGAGAGAGAGGGAGGGAGAGAGAGGGAGGGAGAAAGAATTATTATAATGAATTTTAATGCCTCAAATCTTTAATTAATGCCTAGGCCTCTGCTAAGTGCTGGGGATGATCAATTAATCAATCATCAAATATTTAAGCACTCAGAGAGAGACTACATGAAGACTCAAATACAGAAGAAAGATGCTCCTTGCTCTCAAGGAGTTTATATTTTACACGGCACTTAGAGAAGATAGAGTCAATCAGTCAACAAGCATTTATTAAGCTTTGCGCTTTGCACTGTGAAATGTGCTGGAAATATAAATACAAGTAAAAAGGAAGTCTAGAAATGTATATTCTAATGGAGAAGAGAACACACAAGAGGAAAGTGAAAGGGGGCAGGGAGGATGAAAGAGCACCTGGGAGGGGTAGGGGGCATCATGGAAGAAGTGGTGTCCAGAGTGCAGTCCAAGCCTTGTGTTCAGTTTTAAGGGCATTTTGACTACATATCTGCTATCAAAAAGATTGGTAAAAGTTAATAACTTAATTGTCATTGGACTGTCTCCAGTTCTGCATCTGCAGGCGGGTGGTAGGTTGCCCTACTTGGCTCTAGGGCCACATTTGAGAAAACTGGACCCTCCTGTGACTGAGCTCTGTGAGTTATATTGGCTCCTCCCTGAATTCTCACTTCAAGCCAGCAACTGAGCCCAACAGGCCATAGAGCCCCACCCCTGTTTTAAACCAAAAGCAAAACAGGGAATTGAAAACTAACACTAACCACTTTATCTATAGGGTAAGAGAAGTTTTCAAGCCTGTAATCTGGGAATTAGATCCCATGCCAGAGCAAAGAAATGGCCCTTTCCTTCTCCTGAGTTGCCACGGTGGGAAACCTGGCTCCTGAGGGTTATTATTGCTATTATCTCTTTTTGCATGAGGCCTCCTGGCCACAGTCTGACTGTTCTCTCCTGGCATTGGAGATTGTGTTGATTGAATGGGCTCAGCATGTTCTATTCTGCTCAGACTCAGTGTTTCCCCTACTGGGCAACAAAAAGCATGCCTGTACTATACAGCTTTCCTTTCAACAGCTGGCAGTTACAAATTAACTTTTTGACTTCATTAGGCTAATCTGCTGAATTGTCCCTAATTTGAAACACCTGAAAACTTCCCTCCTGCCTTCCTCTCCTCCTCCAGCTACCTTCCCTCATCAATCAGAAACGGAGTAGCAGGGAAGTAGCATATGGAGACCTGGGAAGCCTTGGTCACAGCCAGAGTTTGTTTATTTTCTTTTTCTATCTTCTCTAAACCACTTAATAACATAGATGGCATGGATAAGCCCATTCCCTCTCTGTGGGGGGAGGTAGCAGATGTGGACATAAAATGTCACTATGATTGGCAAGAGAGAACAAGTTTGTTGAGTGACTTAAGACTAACCAATCAATCAAGTAATCAATCAATAAATATTTTTAAGCACCTACTATGTGCCAAGCACCATGCTTAGTGACAGGGATACAAAAGACATTTCCTGCCCTCAAGGAGCTTATAATCTAATCAAAACAACCAGGTAAAATTTCAGACTTCCATACATTCACACACAAGCAGAGAATTTCAGTAGCAAAGTAGTCTAGGAACAGAGTGGTCTGCATTTTCGGCTTTTCTTTACCTTGTCTATATCATGAGGATAAGAATCTTTTTCAGGAAAGATTCTAGAAGAGAGTCTCAAGGTGGAGAGGACCTCAGAGTCCTCCCATGTTTGAATAGGAATATCCTCTATAATAGTCTTCACAAGTGATCATTCAGAATCCAATCAAACAACCTCCAGGGAAGGTGAGCTCACTAACTCATTCCTTTGGGGACCTCTTCTTGCTAAGCAATATCCTTCCATATTTCACATAGACAAACATTGGCATCTCTACTATCTCTACCAATTTCTTCTTGTTCTGCCTCTGAAGGACAAAAAGACCAAGTGAAATATCTCTTCCTATTACATTTGTAATTCCAGAAGATAAAAATCGTATCTATCCTAAGTCTTTTCTTCTTGTCTTTCTTTCCCTTTGCGTTTTTTCCCCCAAAGGAATTTTAAATTCAAAGATTTATTAAGAACACATTTTACAGGGGTGGTGGAGCCAAGATGGCAGCGTAGAAGCAGCAAAGCACCACAGCTCCCACACAAACACGCTAAAAAACTCATAAAATGGGACTCTAAAACAGATTTTCAAGCTCCAAAACTCTCCACAAGACACAAAGCACATCTGTTGCTACAGGCAGCGCAGCAGGTGGGGCTCTTCACAGCAGTCTGGGAGCCATGGTCGAAACCTGGCCGGCCCAGGGGCATCAGGCTGGGAGCCTCGTCTATAGGAGAGCAGATTGGCTGCACTAGAGGCACAATTACCACATCTATCAGGCCAGAAGAAAAAAGGCTAAGAGAAAGGTCAGTGGATTTTGCTAACTGGGGAGGAGCAGAGTGGGTCCGGCCAAACTGCTCCCAGGGCAAGGAGGCAGCAGGAGGCGGCTGTAGCAACAGGAATGGCTGAGAGCCACAGTGGCTTCCACTGGGCTGCTTCAGAGCCCTCGGCCTACAGATAGCAGGGGGGCTGACGCGATCCATCGAGGCCAAGGGCTCTTCATTGAGTGGCCTGGATCTGGATCGTGGTCTTGAGTGGTGGTCCTGGGGTGCGCTTTCAGTGAGCCAAAGCTGGTGGGGGGAGCTGCAGCATCCCACTAAGAGCTCCAGCAGCTGAGGGGGCCCCAGCGATTTGGGACTGAGCTTCCCCCTCCAGGAAGCAGAATTCCACAGAGCTAAAAAACCAAGCAATTAATAGA
>JAQQSW010006584.1:0-13917 GCA_028646575.1 Pseudocheirus occidentalis | reverse complement strand
TTGTCCACAAAAAATGATTCTAGAGTTTTATTGCAGCTCTTATTTTGCTTCCTTTTCCTCATGTTGGCCAGCCAGTTAATTGGTTGGAATTTTTAGCTCTGTGAAACTCTGCTTCCAGGGGGGAAAGCTCTGTTCCAAATCACTGGGGTTTTCCCAGCTGCTGGAGCTATTAGGGGGGTATTGCAAGTCCCCCCAGCTTTGGATTGCTGAAAGCACATCCCACGACCACCACCAAAGACCACGATCCCGATCCAGGCCACTCAACGCAAGAGCGCTTGGCCCTGATCAATCAATTCAGCCTCCCCTGTGGCGTCCGCAGGCCAGGGGCTCTGAAGCAGCCCAGTACGGGCCATGGCCAGTTCCAGCAGTTCCCCTCCCCCACTGCTTCCTTGCCCTGGGGGAAAATTGGTGGAACTGCTTTTCCTCCCCCAAATTAAGCTTCAAAGTTTCACTTTCACTTTCACTGACCATCTAATCCTGTTTTGGTGGATGTGAAGATTCCCTCAGGTGTAATAGGTCTTCTCTGAAATAGACTGTGGCTTCAGAGGCTCGGCTCCCCCTGGCTGCCCTGGGGACTTGTCTGGCCACAGCTGTGGTTTTGAGCCAGGCTGCTCTCCACTACCCACCTGCCGGCTTGCTGGACGAGCCCCTCCTGCCAAGCTGCCCCTCTCCCATCCCCGTTCCTCACACCTTGGTGGATGTGGAGGTGCTGGAGGCTGTAGATCTTCTCTCCTGAGGACTGGCTGTGGCGCAGCTTGGCTTGGCTCAGCTCAGCTCCTTCCTACTGCCCCGGACCTGGCCGCGGTCTCAGCTTCAGGCTGGGCCAGCCTCTGCTCCTGGCCGCCATGATGAGACCCTGCTGCCAACCTGCCTTCAGCAAGAGATGTGTTTTCTATATTTTTGTGAGTCTTAGAGTCCTAGACTTTGTCTGGGCTCATATTTTATGGGTGTTTAGGGTGGAGGTGTGGGAGCTGCGGGACCTTGCTGCTTCTACGCTGCCATCTTGGCTCTACTCCCCCCAAAATATAACTCTAAACAAATGTTTGAGCTTCAAAACCCACAAAGTGACAGAGGGAAACAAATCTCCTGCTGAAGGCAGCCTGGCAGGCCAGCAGGAAGAGTCTATTGCTCCAGGATGGGAACACAGCACAGTGCCGTGGGAGCCACACCACTGAAGACTCATAGCAGAGACTGACCAACACAGGCTTCAGAAGAGTGAATCGCTGCTAGCTATGGTGGTTTCCAGACTTCTCAACCCATAAATGCCAAAGAGAAATTAAAAGGTCAGTGGAGAACTTTGTTGGAGCTGAGTGAGAGAAAAGCATGGTCTAGCCCCTGTCCCCGGGGTGGTAGAAGAAGTAGAAGATGCAATGGCTGCCACTGCTTCAGGGTCCAGGCCTACAGATCATAGGTGGACCAAGTGGCCAAACAGAGAGCCATTTTCAGTAATCTCTCTACTGGCACTAAGGCAGCATTTTCTTGCTTTGCCCTGCTAGTACCTGGGTCACAGACTTGGGTAGTGGTCCTGTGGTAAGGAGCACTGGTATGGCACAGCTTGTTGATGCTGTGAAGAGGCAATCACCCCAACAATTCTGAGGCAGATGTCTAGAAAAAATTCTGACAACAGCTGTACAAAACCCCAGAAATTTGGGACATAGAACTCTCCACTCTGGAAACAGAGTTCTACAGTGGTAAAGAGATCAAAACTTAAGTCATTGGCTAGCAAGATGAGCAAAGAGAGGAAGTGCAATGAGACCAAATAACCATTTTGGGGGGGACAGGGACAAAGAGGATCAAAACATAGAACAAGAAGAAGACAAAAAAAATCAAAACTTGTTCAGCAAAAGCTCCAAGAAAAATATGAATTGGTTGCAGGACATGGAGGACCTCAAGAAGGATTTTGAAAATCAACCAAGAGAAGTAGAGGAAAAATTGGGAAGAAAAAGGAGAATGATGCAAGAAAATTGTGAAAATCAAGTAAACAGCCAGACTGAAGAAAATAATGCCTAAACAACAGACTACCTAAAATGTCAAAAGAGATCCAAAAAGCCAACAAAGAGAAGAATGCCTTAAAAAGTTGAATTGCCCAGATGGAAAAGGAATTTTAAAAACTCACTTCAAAATTAGATTGGAGCAAATGGAAGCTAATGACTTTATGAGAAAACAAGACACTATAAAACAGATCCAAACAAATGAAAAAATAGAAGACAATGTGGAATATCTCATTGAAAAAAACCACTGACCTGGAAAATAGATCCAGGAGAGATAATTTAAAAATTATTTTACTCCCTGAAAGTCATGATCAAAAAAGTGCCTAGAAGTTATCCTTCAAGAAATTCTGAAGGAAAATTACCTCCATATTCTAGAACCAGAGGGCAAAATAGACCTTGAAAGAAGTCATCAATTGCCTCATGAAAAAGATCCCAAAAAGAAAATTCCTAGGAATATCATAGACAAATTTCAGAGTTCCCAAATCAAGGAAAAAGTATTATAAGCAGTCAGGAAGAAACTATTTGAATACTGTGAAAACACAATCAAGATAACACAGTGTAACACCATGCACCAGCAGATTCCCAAAAGAATCCTACTGTGAACAGCTCTTAAAGTTTGGATTACACAGTAATAGTGAACACTGTTTATTCCATTAAAAATCAAGGCAAACATTCACAATATAATATTCACAACAGTACATCTTATCACAGAAAATCACAATATGGTATTCATAACAGCTTAATATTAGAATGGCCATACAGTTTTCACTACAGTGGTCACAATGTTTAGAGCAAGGAAGAAAAGAATAATCACTTGGTTTCTCTAAGGGGGAAATCCTCTTCACTTAATCATTCAGTCAATTCACAATATATCAATCTTCCACTCATAGGGCAACCATTAATCAGTCACAATACAATAATCAAATTTCCACTCATAGCACAACGATTAACTTAATCAGTCGCTAATCTAGATTCACAATTACTAAATATCATTAATCCTGGAGATCAAGGGAGCTAGGACTAAAACCAAAATCACCTACCCAGCAAAACTGAGTATGATATTCCAGGGGAAAGTATGGTCATTAAGTGAGGTGGAGGACTTTCAAGCATTCTTGCTGAAAAAACCAGAACTGAATAAAAAAATTGACATTCAAATACAAGAAGCATGAGAAGGTAAACATGGGAAAGAAATCATAAGGAACTCATAAAAGTTAAACTATTTACATGCCAATATGGAAAAATGATAATAGTAACTTATGAAACTTTTCTCAGTATGAAGATAGGTGAAGGGAATACCAATGTATATATACATGTATCTACACATATGTCAATATAGGAGGGTATATATGCATATGAATACATATCTGGGTATGTGTGTATATGAGTTCATAGAGGGCATAGGATCAATTTAATAGGAAGGGATGATACTTTAAAAGGTGAAATTCTGAGGTGGGAGAGGATTAGAATGAGAGGAGACAGGGAGAGACAGAATGGGGTTAATCATCCCATATAGAAGAGGCAGAATGACTCTATAGACCCCATATAGAAGAGGGATAACTGATACAATGGAGGGTAAGAACAGGAAGGCAAAAGGGAAAGGGTCAATTTTACTCTCATTGAATTTGGCTTAGGGAAGGAATGACATAAACTCTAAACTGGGTATCTTGCTACACAGGAGAGTATGGGGGATGGTGATGAAAGGTGGGAAGATGGAGGTGAGGGCAGGGTGAAGGAGAGGGCTGCTGGAAGCACACACTTCTGTAAAGGGACAGAGACAGGGTAGAGAATGAAACAAGGGGTGGGGAGGACAGGATAGGAAATAAGGACATAGTCTCTGACAATATGCCCACTATGGAGATGTTCTGTGTAATTACACAAGTACAGCCTGTATGGAATTGCTTGTCCTTCCAATGGGGATGGGTGATGAGGGGGGCAGGGAAAGAATCTAGAATTTAAAGTTCTAAAATCAAATGTTAACATTATATATATGTATATGTATATGTATATGTATATGTATATGTATATGTATATGTATATGTATATGTATATTATTAACTACATGCAATTGGGAATTAAGATATACAGGCACTGGAGTAGGGAGACCCATCCTGCCCTACCAGAAAGTTAGAGGGGTGATGGAGGAGGACACAGGAGAGAGCAGATTGGGGGAGGGTCTTTACAGGGGGAATCTCTGTTCTGTGGTTGTGGGTAGGGGAAAGATGGGGAGAAAAATTTGTAACTCAAAATCTCATGGAAATGAATGATGTAAACAAGAAAATAAATAAAATAATTCAGAAAACTAAACAAAAAATTTTTGAACTGGAAATAAATAAGTAAATAAATGTCATTAATCGCTAAGTACAGTCATTAGAATACCACAAAAACCCTCCACCCCTTGGTGTCCAGCAAACCTCAGTTTCCTCCAAGGGGAGGCCTTTTCTTCATCTTGACTCTAGGTATTCTCTCTGATTCCCTGGATCACCTTCCATGGTCCCAGCTCCCTCCTGAATCCACCAAACAGTCACCAGGATTCAGAAGCAGACAGCTCCAAGGTCCTCGCCCAGTCCTCAGAGGTAGACAGCTCCCAGGTCCTTGTCCAGTTCTCAGGGCAGTCCCTGGCACACACTGAAGTTCACAGTGTCTAGCACATCTCAAATCCTTCACCTCTTCTCTTGCCTGGAATTCAAGGATTAGCCAGGCCATGAACAAACAAAGTTTTATCCCGGTCATACTTGTTCAGTCCTCCAGCAGTTCAGCTGACCCTAGGACCCAGAAGGAATATGAGCCTTCTGGGTGACCTTCACCAGATTCTGTTCTCAGGAAAATTCCATCTCTTTTCTCAGTCAACTTCCAGATGCTGGGAGAGAAACTCTCTCTCTCTCTCTCTCTCTCTCTCTCTCTCTCTCTCTCTCTCTCTCTCTCTCTCTCTCTCTCTCTCTCTCTCTCTTTAATTCTAACTCACTTCTTCAGTCCAGCAGCCCAACTCCCAGATGCTGAGACAATCCTGCTTCCTCCAACAGGAAAATTCCAATTCTGTCTCTCTGTCTCGGGAATTCTTGCTTATATACACACACTGGCCTCTTATCTCATCCAATCCCCTTCTTCCACATTATGCCTTCTCAACAATGGACAGGGCTTACACCTTCTATACTTAGCCCTGAGTTACTAAGTCCTAAGTATCTGCTAAACTGATTACTGTTACACACAGGAACTAGAAGATTCTACACTAAGGGATAAAAGGGCTTGGAATATGATATTCCAGAGGTCAAAGGAGCTAGGATTAAAACCAAGAATCACCTACTCAGCAAAACTGAGTATAATACTAAAGGGAGAAATATGGGTATTCAGCTAAGTAGATGACTTTCAAGCATTCTTTATGAAAAAACCAGAGTTTAATAGAAAATTTGACTTTCAAATACAAGAAGCAAGAGAAGCATGTAAAGGTAAACAGAAGAAGAAATCATGAGGAATTTATTAATTTTGAAGCATTTACATTCTTACATGGAAAGACAATATTTGTAATTCGTGAGACTTTTCTCAGTATGAGGATAGTTGAAGGGATTTTACATATATATATATATATATATATATATATATATATATATATATATGGCACAGGGTGAGTTGAATATGAAGGGATGATATAAAAAAATAAAATTAAAAGTGAGAGAGGAATATATTGGGAGAAGGAGAGGGGGAGCAATAAAATGGGGTAGATTATCTCAAATAAAGGAGGCAGAAGAAGGCTGTTACAATGGAGGGGAATAGCAGGAAAGCAGAAGCAAAAGAGTCAACCTTACTCACACTGGATTTGGCTTAAGGAGGGAATAACATACACACTCATTTGAGTAACTTGCCCTACAAAAAAGTAAGGGGAAGGGTATAAGAAGGGGGATGATAGAAGGGAGGGCAAATTGAGGGAGCGGGTAAGTTTTGAAAAGGGACAGGGTCAAAGGACAAAATAGAATAAATGGGGGAGGTATAGGATAGAGGGAAATATACTCTTTCACAAAGTGACTACTATGGAAATGTTATGCATACCTATACATGTTACATATATTGAAATGCTTGTCTTGTCAGTGGAGGTGGGCGAGGGGGGGGGAAAGGAGAGAATCTGGAACTCAAAATTTTATAAAACAATTGTTAAAAAGATTGCTTTTTGCATGCACTGGGAAATAAGAAATACAGGCAATGGTGCACAGAAATCCATCTTTCCCTACAAGAAAGTAAGGGGGGGATTAGGGAGGATGTAAGAGGGGACAGATTGGGGGAACGGGTATTCAGCATGCTTGCCATCTTGGGGTGGGGGGTTAGGAGAGAGGAAAGAAAATCTGTAACTCAAAATCTTTGGGAAATGAATGTTGAAAACTAAAAATAAATTTAAAAAAAAGAACAAAGGGCAAACCACAACCTGTGAATAGTCCAAGCCACCCACTCCATGGAAACCTATGTGGTACAAGATGATCCTTGCCAAAATAAAGTAAGCAGAGATATCTCCAAGTAGAAACAGGAAGGATTCATTTAATTATTTCTTCTTGCAAGAAGGGTGGTCTCACTACTAGACACAGTCTTGTAGGAAAGGCAAAATACAAAATGCAAATATTGGTAATATACCCAAAAGAGCAGCCTTTTCCTCTCTCTCTTTGTCTGTCCTGTTCCCATTAATTAAGAACTAAGGCACACAATCTTAACTGCAAAACTCTGCTGGCACTGCAGGTAAAATGTTCATAATATAAAAAAACACAACATACATGTGTAGCAGACATGAAAACAGAAAAAAATATGTCATCAGTATCAACTTAGATATGAAAAGCAGAAGGTATATGTTCTTACAATATCAATATAGATATGAAAACAGACAATATTTTATGAATCATGGGGATTTTAGGACATGGTGATCTGCCTAGAGTTCCACAACAGGATTTCAAATTTTATATTTGTGCAGGTCAGATGGTAGTCAGTGGAAACAAGTCTGGAACATTCAGGCCTGCAGTAAATTTGCAAGGTCTGTACTTTCCCTTCCTACACTTAGCTAAGCTTAGCAAAAATTCAACTTATGAGCAAGGAAATAAGGCAAGGGTCCCAGGCTCCTGGTCCAGGTTACTAAGTCTTCGGTGCTTTATTACAATTCTTTTCAGATTTCTGGAATGTTACCTGAGAAGTTTTCACTTTTATTCATTTCAGACCCAACTGGCCAGTTCCAGTTGGGCAACTCAGTCCTCATCTCCTTTGCTCTGCTCTGCTCTCCTCTCTTCACATGGAGTAGGACCTTACCTGAGGGTGATCTGCTCAAAGGAAGGTAAATTTTGAATGCTGAAATCTACCTAGATATCTTGGAGTTTACTGACTAGATTTATTTGTTAAAGACCACGCCTTAAACCCAATTCACTCTGGTTCTCATGGAGAAGCCAATAATAGGTCCCTATCTAAGCACATGGTTATTATTTGGGTCCTGATGGTTCAGAGTAAATATAAATAGTAATCATTTCCTTTTTGGCCAGAAACCCTGAGGGTCTTCCCTTTATGGTATGATTTTTGGGGGGAGGAGACAGCCAAGGGGTCATTCCTTGGTTTACTTCTTAAATATCCCTAATCACTGAATGGGCATTACCTTGATCAACGAGAAAACTAAGAACCTTAGTTAAAAAGGCAGAGGTTTCCCACTGCATTGTAGACCATCTCCACTTGTTCTGATGTGTATCTGACCACTGGACCCAGATGCCTCTGGAGGAGTGTAAAGCCATGGACAAACAGCTTTCGAGAAGAAAACGTTCTTTGAACAGCCTTTAATGTTCTGATTACACAATATAGTGAACACTCTATTTATTCCATGACAAATCAGACCAAAACATTCACAGAAAATCTAGGTACAGCATTCACAATGTTACAACTTACCACAGATAATCAAAATATAGCATTCACAACTTATCACAGGAAATGGCCACATTATTTCTACTACAGTGGTCACACAGTTTTGAGCAAAGAACAATCATTTAGTAGCTCAAGCATTCACAAAATCTTTAATTCAATCACAAAATACAATAGTCAAAGTTTTCCACTCATGGGGCACACTAGGCTATAAATCAATTACTTATTCAGTCATCGATCACTAAGTACAATCATTTAGTCAATCAATCACCCTTCACTATTCACTATTCAATCATTAGAAACTACACAGACCCTCTACCCCTAGGTCACTAGTAAATTTAAAATTCCTCATTCCATACACAGTATCCAAGTAAAGCCTTCTTTCAGCTTGTCTTGAGGTGGTTTCTTAGATTCCCTGGATCCCCTTCCATGGTCCCAGATCCTACCTGGATTCACCAAACTGTCACCTGGGTTCAAAAGCTTGTCCAGCTCTCTGTGCAGTTCCTGCTCCACATTGGAGCTCACAGTGTCCACTCCATCTCAAATCCTTCCCAGTCTCTTCCCAGGAAGTCAAGGCTTAAAAAAGCCACAAACAAGTTAAGAAAATGTACCACCATCACAATCATGATTCCTCAGTCTTCAGCAGCTCTGGCTGGCCATCGGACCCAGAAGAAGTCTCAGCTAACTCCCAGAATTAAAATCATTCCATCCAGTTTTTCATAATAAAAAACCATTCTCTTCTGCCTGGGTCAGGGAGAGGGCGGGAAGCTTTCCTCTTCACACTCCACGGAGCCTGGTCCAAGAAGAAGATTTCCCTCAGTTCTCAATTCTCAATTCTCTCCAGCAGCTGCTCTGCCTCCAGATGCTGGTCCCAAGAAATTCTGTCTGTCCCTCTCTGGGGCTTTTCCTTATATACACACACAGCATTAGCTGCTTCATGTTTTCAGCCAACCTCTTCCTGCTACATCAGCAACAGAAGACAGTACATCATACCTTCTGTTTCCCCAACAGAGGCTTGATCAGTTACTAAGTGGTAAGTACCTGCTACCTTTGCCAACACAAAGGGATCTTCAAATTCAAATTACATTACTGTTGCAAGGAGGGAGTGAGGCTAGTGACTTTGCACACTCTCCCTCACTTAAATCTAATTCATTTGCAAGTCATGGCATCATCTTCCTGATATCATTGTCTCTTTGAGAATGAAGGACAAACAACACACACCAAGCCTCAGGCTGACAATCTGAAAAATTAGAAAATTCAACCTTTGAGGTCCCTTCCAGCTCCAGTAAGGGGAAACATACTACCTCTTCAGGCAACCAATTCCACTTTGGGATAGCTGCAGTTGTTAGGAGGTTTATCCTGACTTTGAGTCAAAATCAGAAATCATTATCCACAATTCTTCCCTCTGTCAAGTGGCCCTGTATGTTGCTAAATGAAATGTTGCAATAGCATCTTCATAGGCAGTAAATGTTACCAGCTTTCTTTAGTTGGCAATTTTTTTTAAGTTTCAAGAATCTCTACTGACATTTTTTTACCTCACTGCTACTCTGCTGTACAGCATTTTTAAATTATTTATACAACATCATATTTTTCAACTTTCAAATGGAAATTTTAATAAATCATCACTAGCATTTATGCAACTCCAGCTGTGTGTGTGAAATTCAACTCTCAGCATTTATTAAGCATCTTTTATGTTTAGAGAAGAAAGTCACTACATAATATGGATGAGGCTTCAAAAATTATATTTTGCTATCTATGGGACTTTGTAGGGTATGATGAGAAAAAAGGGAGAGGATAGGAAGATATGAGATGTGATCATAGAGGGAATTATTTCAGTTTCAATCAGCTTCATAAATATAAAAGGGATGGCTGGATAGAAGTACATCTGAAAAAGATCTGGGCAGCTTAGTGGAAAATAAATTCAAAATAAATCAGTTCTGCCTTACTGTAGGCCAAAATGCTAATGCACTGAGTTTGCGTTAAAATTAAGTGCAACCTGGTATCCAGAAATAGAGGACTGATAGTCTGAATATACTCTCCCCTAGTTAGAACAAATCTGCAGTATTGTATTCAATTCTAGTGTCACACCTTAAAACAAAACAACAAAAACAAAAACACTGATAAGTTTGAGAGTAACCAAGATGGTAGGAGAAAAAAACCTTTAGATTATATGAAGATCATTTCAGGAAAATTGGTAAATTTGGTGTAGAAAAACAAATGGGGGGAAATGGGCAGAGGGAGGAAGAGGGTATGACATCTGTCTTCGATTATTTAAAAGACTATCATATGGAAGAAGATCTCTAGATCACAACTAGAGGAATGTAAATTACTGAAAGACTGATTTTGGCCAGATATAAGGAAAAATTTCCCAACAATTAGATCTATTCAAAATTATGATGTCTGTCTTGAGGAGGTAGCTGGACCTCTCCTCACTTAATGTATTTGAGCAAATGCTACTTGAACATTTACTGGGGATTTTCATTCACGTACACTTTGAAAGGGGAGTTAAACACAGCTGGATGAAGCCTCTGAATCACCAGGAGGGGACCCTTACTCACAGGGCATGAGGATCATTTCTAATTCAGTCAGAAAGGGTCAGAAATACAAGAAAGGAAGAAAGGAAATTAAAATACAGTTGGACAGAATCTAAGTTTTAATAAGCATTCCTTTGCTTCCTGTGCTATATTTCTGCTAACAAAAGATTCCTACAACAAACTGCACTATTGGAATTCAGTCTCTATGGAAAGCAACTCTATGGTACAGTGGCAAGAGTACTAGACAAAAATTAGGAGATCTTGGGTTTGGGTCTTGGCAGCGGGACCCTGGGAAGGTCATTTAACTACACTAAACCTCAGTTTCTTCATCAGTAAAATGGGGGCAAAGTGGGATATATTTTAACTTATTACACATTATTATTTAATTTATTATTATTATTATTGAATTATTATTACACATTGTGCAGAAAATTATTTTTAAACTATAAATTACTATAGAAAAATAAGCTATTATTAGTGAAGCTGGCATCACTGTATAAAAAAATATCTCATTTCAAATCTCCCTTGATATGTGTAACATGTGCTCACATGTTACCTTCTTATCTATTTGAATTATTCTCAGAGTGATTATGATGATTTGGAATGAAAAAGAGATTGGAACAGTCATTTATGATGGTCACCATTTCTCCTCATAAGGAATCCTAGGTAGTGTACAGAAGCAAAGATAAGGAAACCATATGATAGGCTATAAGGGATATAATATGAAATCGGTCCACTGGTATACAGGTTCGAGAACCTCATCTATCCCATTGCCTTTGACCTGCCTTTGATATCAGGTGCCATAGTGAGTGTGTCAGACCTGGGTTCAAATACCACCTCTGAAACTATCTAGTTTTATGACTTTGAGTAAGCCATTTACCTCCATGAACCACAAAATTCTCATCTGTAAAAATAAAGATTAAAAAGGACTCCTAACGTCCTTTCCAAGTCTAAATCTATGATCCTATGAATTCATGTATCATTTGAACAAGATTGGCTGATTAACATAAGAGCAAGTGGTAGCTAACTTTGAAAGTTGTTCTTTTGGGTTGCCATGAAATAAGTGAGAAGTAGGAAGTAACTGACAGAGATTTTCATGAAAATAAGAAATCATGTTGTTTTTTTTCTTTATCTTGAGCAATATGCCATGTAATCACTTAGCTAAATTCTAGAACCAGACAGTGCAGATTTTATACTGGCACTTGAAGACCCATGTACGGTGGCAGTTGGAGAGCAATGTGCTGTTGTCTGGTGGATATAAGGAATGCAATAGATATCTGTGAAGTTATCCCAGGCAATTGCCAGAGAGGAACTTAGGTGACTATTGGATTAGTGGCCCAATGGGAAACACCAGATGGCAGACAATTCATACATTGCACTCCCTCAATGTATAAGTAACACAATGACAAGCAATCATCTGATACACATAAGTAAGACAGCACTTGAGTCCTTTTGGACTGTTGCCATTTCTTCAAGTGCCTCAGGTATCATAATGATGTGGTTTAAACCCAGGGATGCCAAAACTGTTGGGGTTTCATGATGCGTTGTGGTGGAACTGTCTCAAAGAATTCAGAGTCAGACCACTTCTAATCCAAGCATAGGCATTCATTGAGATTGACACCTCTCATGAAACAGGATAAGTTCCAAGAGGAACTAGCAATTTCAGAGAAAACAAGATGTATTTTTATAGGATAAAGGTGCAATTACATAATAGAAATAATGAATATTTAAAAGGCTGGAGGAGTTTGTTAAAGGATTCAGTAATGGAGGAGAGGTCCCATTTATGGTTCGATGGTTAAACAGTCTAGTCATGCTGCCCTCCAACTGGCTAGCTTTCGTGGTCCTATCTGGTCAAGATAGATAGTTAGGTACAGTGGTCCTGTCTTAGGCTAGATGGATGATTTGATTGTGATTGAATATAAGAACATACCTGTTTCTGTGGAAATGGGTCTGGGGGCAGTGACTAGGTAGAGGCAGGGCCTGGGATCCCATCACATGGGCACACCTGCTGTTTCTGTGGGAACTAATAGTTCAGGGACATACCTGTTGTTCCAGTGAGCAGTGAGGCATATATGAAGAAGTTAGGACATTGGTGGGAGGGGGCAGGGTAATAGGTAAATACAGTGGGCCTGCTGTTCAGTGGGGCCAGGCCTATAATGAAGTTAGAATATTGGGGCTGGGGGTAGTTTTATTAGGATTCCATCAATAATACATTGTCAAGATGGTGGCGTAGAAGCAGCAAGGATCAGCAGCTCTGGCACGGCCACCTTAAATTCACATAAAACAACGAATTTTACAGCTCCAAAATCCACGGAACTGCAGAAAACACGTCTATTGATGAAGGCAGCTCAGCAGGAGGGACCCATCGCAGCCGGTTTGGAGCCAAGACCAGCCTAGCCCAAAACACCGAGGCCTGACCCCAGGGCAGTGGAGAGAAGCAGCAGTGGCAGCCAGAGCCATTCTAGTGCTAAAGGCTGAAAAGTGAATCTGAACGAATGCAAGAGCGACAGAACCCATGGAGAGACTGAGCGGGCGGATTCCCAGTGCAGGAAAGCGCCTACTTAGGGTGGGGTAAGAAGAGCACTGAGCGCAAGGAAGCCACGCCAGCATGGAGCAGAGAGCAGAGTAGAGCGGACCGAGAGAAAATCTCCAGCCAGACATCCAGCAGACTCACCCAGCCTGAGAGGTTTCCAGCCAGCTCACCAGAGGACAGAGGAGCATCAAACTGGGTAGGAAAAAACTCGAGTTCCAGAGCAGGGTCAGCTGATTCTGTGGGGGCAATCTGGATGTTTAAACTTATACACCCATACTGCCAGAAGCCAAGGTGGAGGAATAAAGTTTACTGGCTCCTCTAAATCCCTCCCAGACCAAGAAAAGTCTGGAATTAAATGTTCTAATTAGAGTGGAGGCTTGAATCAGGAGAAGCAGCCCCAGGCTGGGGCAGGGTTGAGGGCAGGGAAAAGACAGTATGAAATCTAAGCCCAGTAGGGTGGAGCCAGCAAATCCTACCAAGAAAAGCCAATTTAGCACCACTTGCCCAATCAGCAAACAACAGCTCTGCCTCAGGCCTTCAGCTGTAGCCGGCTGTGAACCTGCTTGAGCCCTAGCTCAGGGACACAGACTCTGAAACCCAAAAGAGCTAGACCACCTGACCCCAACAAGTTTCTCTGTAAGCATCAGGGCAACTCGGGGGAATTACTGAGAGTCTTGGCATAGGCATCAGGCTACATACTCAGAGCTTACAGCTACCAAGCCCCCAACTCCCACCTGACAATCTCAACACTCTGGCACCCCAGACTTGGATATCCACTCCGAATTCCAGGACAAAGGCACTCACAGTGGGGAAGAAGGAAACTGCAAAGGCTAGGACCATCAAATCTTTTTATAGTGAACAAGAACAAACAAATTCAGAAGGCAGCAGAGACTCTGTATCCACACTGGAGACCACAGAAGGAAATGCAAATTGGTCTCAAGCCTCCTTGGAGGATCTCAAAAGAGATTTTAAAAATTAAATTAGAGAACTA
>JAQQSW010006583.1:0-13917 GCA_028646575.1 Pseudocheirus occidentalis | reverse complement strand
AAAGCGCACCCCAGGACCACCACTCAAGACCACAATCCAGATCCAGGCCACTCAACACAAGAGCCCTTGACCCTGATGGATCACATCAGCCCCCCTGCTATCTGCAGGCCGAGGGCTCTGAAGCAGCCCAGTGGGGGCCGCTGGGGCTCTCAGACTTTCCTGCTGTTACTGCCACCTCCCACTGCTTCCTTGCCCTGGGAGCAGTTTGGCCGAACCTGCTCTTCTCCTCCCGAATTAGCAAAATCCACTGACCTTTCTCTTAGCCTTTTTTTCTTCTGGCCTGATAGATGTGGTAATTGTGCCTCCAGTGCAGTCGATCTGCTCTCCTATAGCCGTGGTTCCCTGCCCGTTGCCCCAGTGCTTGACCCAGCCCGGGGTTTCGGCCTGCGGCTCCCAGACTGCTGCAAAGAGCCCCGCCTGCTGCGCTGCCTGTAGCAACAGATGTGCTTTCTGTCTTTTGGAGAGTTTTGGAGCTTGAAAATCTGTTTAGAGTCCCATTTTATGAGTTTTTTAGCGTGTTTGTGTGGGAGCTGTGGTGCTTTGCTGCTTCTGTGCCGCCATCTTGGCTCCGCCCCCCACAAGGCAACTGTTAATGTTTAACTCAGTTATCACAGAATCAAAGAATGTTGAGATTGGGAGAGATCTCAGAGGCATGTAGTTCTACCTATATCTAAATAAGAAATCCCTCTCTAATATCCCCAATTATTGATCATCTAGTCTTCCCTTGAAGAATTCTCATGAGGGAGAGCCTACCATCTCCCAAAGCAGCCCTTTCCACTTTAGGTTTACTCTGATTGTTGGGGAGTTTTTCCATATATTGAATTGTTGTGACTCTGAGATGTGTATGGTACTGTAGATGAGTGCTTAACCTAGAGTTTGGAAGGCCTGGGTTCAAATCCCACCCCAGACACTTATTAGCTGTGTGACCTTAGGGAGAAGTCACTTAATCTATCAGGGTCTTAGTTTATTTACCTTTAAAATATGGGGGTTGGACTCAGTGGTTTGTGAGTTTTCATCCAGTTTTAAAACTGTGAACACTATAGTCTTGAAGACTGAAAATGAGGCTCACCAAGAGGCCAATAGACAGGAATAGGGTGAGCATGAGCAGGCTTCAATACATTACCAACAAGAAATTAGGAAATGGAATCATTGTAAAAGTTGTCATCAAAGAAATACCTGAGCAAAAAGGAAGTCAGGCTGCTCACATGGCAAGAGTCAGGCTCAACTGAAAGACAGTTCATTAACTTCATTGGTATCTTTGCAATATAAAGAGAAAAAAGGAAGACCCACCCAGCATGTTGAATGAGCATGAGGGAGAACTTATGAGAGTACATGCATGAGTTGCACAAGATGGTAGGCCAAGATGCTTTTCATCCTGCACTTTTAGAGAGAAAACTCATATTGATAAGATAACAGGCCCACTGGGAAACATACGGAGGGGGAATCAAGCTTTGAAAGATTTACGTCATTTACCCAAAGTCACAACACAAAGCCATCTGTAGAAAGTACCCTATGATTGGTATAGATGAAAAGTTGTTCTTTAGATCAGAGGAGGAAAAGAACATTTCTGCCTAGTGTTCATAGAGAGGCTTCATGGAGAAGCTGACTATAAATTATGGTTAGGATTTTGATAGTCAGAAATGGGGTAGGGCTTGGGTAAGACATTTCCTATGGAGGGAAGGACCATGAAGAACTTTCAGAGGTTGTATGTAAGATAATGTTTGAGGAGGATGGCTAATTTAGGTGTAGAGAAGCGTGGGGACATAAGGCTGGAAAGCAATCCACCAACAAGCATTTATTAAGTGCCTGCTGTGTGCTAGGCACTAAGGATACAAATATGAGGAATGGCAAAAGTCATTCTTCAATAGATATGAACAAGCAGGTTTTCAAAGGAAGAAATACAAGCCATTAGCAAGTATATAAAAAAAAGCTCCAAGTCACTCATAATTACAGAAATGTGAATGAAAACAATTCCACCTTACACCTCTTAAATGTCCAAAAGAAAAAAAAGGGGGAAATGACACATGTTGGAGGGGCTAGAGGAAATCAGGCAGATTAATGCACCGATGGTGCATCTGTGAATTGGTCCAGTCATTCTGGAAATCAGTTTGGAACTTTGTTCTCCAAAGTCACCAACCTGCACATACCTTAACTCAGAGATATCTCTTCTATGTCTATACCCCAAAGGAATCAAAAGAAGAGAACCCATATGTACAAAAAATATTTACAGTAGATTTTTTTAGTAGCAAAGAAATGGAAACCAAAGGGGTGCTCCCCAATTGGAAAATGGCTAGACAAGTTATGGTACAGAAGCATGAGGAAATACTGTTGTGTTATAAGAGACGATGAAGGAGATGGCTTTAGAAAAACCTAGGAAGCCTTTTATGAAGTGATGCAAAGAGAAGTGAGCAGAACCAGGAAAACAATTTATACCACAGGAACAACATTGTAAAACTAGTGTTGAAGGGCATAAGAGCTCTGATGATAGGATTTCAGAAGGTCAGTACTGAAGCAGACTAACAACTTTTTGGAAGGGAGATGACAGATTCAAGTTGAAGAATGAAACATACATTTACGGATACAAGATGAGGATTTGTTTGACTAGACTGTATATTTGTTACAAAGGTTTTGTTTTTTTCTTTTCTCAGTTTGGGGAAGGGGAAGGAGAGTGTTGTTCATGAGAACAAATCCCAAACTTTGAAATGGTTTTTATAAAAAAAGTTTATTAGGTTGTTTGGTAGAGGAGAGATCCAAAGGAAGTGTGGCTCTCTCTCATCCTGGCTCTGGAAGGTTTATTATGTAGGGTTGAGATGAGGGTGCCTACACACGAACCACACATACACAGTTAAGAAAAGTTGCCGAAAGGGCAACATGAAAGCAAGGGAGACTGTAATAGATATGAGTAACTGTAAATTTCCAATAAAATGTGGACAAAAACACCAGGGAACCCAAAGCACTAGTTTGGGTGGACCCATAACAAATCCTGGGTATGAATAACCTCAAACAAGAATGCTTTGGATGGATACAGGACCTGGGGGAAACCAAATTTCCTTGTCGTCATCTCCAGCATTCCTAGAGAGTTACTGGAGTCAGGGGACAGTCTGGTTGTAGACAACTTTTAATCATACAGAATTGGATTTAAAGGTATAATCATTTTCCCAAGCAATATAATAAATCATTTTTTCCTACAAGATGAGGAGGAGAGGTGATCTAGGGATAGAGTTGACAAAGAAAAAGGAAAAGGTTATTAAGGTTTTTTTTAAATGTGCAGAAGAGAACAAAAGGCAAGCCAGAAGGAATCATAGAAAAAGACAGCTTTGAAAGCAATATGTTAAATTTGCCATATACTTAAAAAAAAAAGCAAGATGTACATAATAGGGATTCATAGTTTCCTGTACAACCCTCTTTTTCTGTTCTCTTCTGTATATGGAAGTGCTTCTTTAATTGGTGTTTGTTAAGTTCAGAATTTTTAAAATGACTAAAAAAAAACAAATATAAAGAATGAAACAACCTCTACTCTCAAGGAACTCATATCCTAATGGGATAATACCATATCTAAGTGTATGCAGAATAAAAGCAAAGAGAATAAATGTGAATTAATACAAAATAGTTAAATACAAGTAAGTTTGGGAAGGAAGGCCCTACCAGTTGGGAGAATCAGGAAATGTCTCAGGTAATAAGTGGTGTTTGAACTGACCTGGAAGGAAGATGGCGGGAAGAAGGGAAGACAATCCAGGTTGGGGCATGGCCAGTACAAATGCATGGAGATGGGAGATGGGGCTATCCATATGTGAGTGTTATCAAAGATTTGTGAATGATATTGTCAAGAACAAGCAGATGAAAAGAGATGGAATAGAGGTGTTGATCAAAAACTCTTTTTGAAAAAATTTTGGTTTTGGTTTGAGAGATAGAGCAAGGACATTTTTGACCTGGGGTTACTGTGGGATAATCTGCTTCCCATCATTTTCAACCCAAGTCAAGGAAGTGAATAAAGTCAAACTAATAATGATAACTCATTTTTTCAAAGTGTTCTCTTCAGTCATCCCCTGCATTGGGTAGAACAGGTGCTATTATTCCCATTTCGCAGAGTTTCAGAGAAGTGATGTGATTTACTCAAGGTTACAGAGCTGGGAAGTCTCTGAGCCAAGGTTTGAAGCAGGTGCCACAATTCCTGGTCCAACACTTTTTGCACCATGACCCACACCCTGCCTGTGGCCCCTAACTGCCGTTCTTTCTTGTTGCCAGGCCACAAAGATAGGGCTCCTGCCCTCGCAGCCCACCTCCCCCATCCTGATCAACACCAAGGAGACCAAGGAGCCCACTGGAAGCGTCACTGCCACCTCCCCAACTCCTGAGGAAACTGAGGATCTGGACACGCAGGTGAGCGTCAGAGGGCGGGGCAAGAGCAGCAGGGTCTGCCTCTAGGAAGGTGTTTCCCGGCCAAAGGGTGGGCAGGCAGGTCTCCAGAACAGAGCATCAACCCTGTCACAGGGGGCAGTGTTAGGAGGGAGTCACAGAACTTCATAGCTGGGACAGAGCTCAGCAGAGACTCTCCACTCCAGCCCACCCAACAAGTGCTCATCCATCCTCTGCTCGGGGGAACAAGAAAGGGAAGAAAAATCCTCAAGGGAAGAAAAACCTCTTTGCACCCATTCCATAGCTTTGTTGTTCAGTCCAGCTCTCTGTGACCCCATTTGGGGTTTTCTTTGCAAAGATATTAGAGTGGTTTGCCATTTCCTTCTTCAGATCATCCTACAGATGAGGAAACTGAGGCAAACAGGGTTAAGTGACTTGCCCAGGGTCACTCAGCTAGTAAGTGTCTGAGATTGGATCTGAACTCTGGAAGATGAGTCTTTGTGGCTCCAGGTCCAGCACTCTGTGCACTATGGTGCCACCTAGTGACACAACTCTAATGGATAGGGAAGTTTTTCCTTACACCAAGCCAGAATTTGCAATTCCTTTGCAACTTCCACCCATTGTTCCTAGTTCCTTCATCTGGAGCGAAATAGAGCAAGTCAAAGCCCTCTTCCTCCCAACCGCTCCCTAAGTTCTTTTTTTTATTGACTGGTTTATTTACTTTTAGTTTACAAGGCGCCCCAAGTTCTTGGAGGCGCTATCACGTCCTCCTCTCAGCACTGCCTTCTCCAATCTAAACAACCCCCCTCTGGCAGATCATCTTCATTCATATGGCCTGGACTTGTGGCTGCCCCCTTCTGGACACTCTCCTGCTTTTCAGTGGCCTTCCTAAAATGTGGTGCCCACGACTGAAGGCATCCTCCTGATGGGTGGCAGAGGACAGAAGGATTATCAGCTTCTCATTCCTAAAATCTGTTGTCTCTTGATGTAGCTGAAAATGACGTTAGCTTTTTTGGCTGCCATGTTATCCTGCTGAGCCCTCAGATGTTTTTCAGGCAAATGCTTCCCCTACCCTTAGTCTTGAGAAGTCAGTTTTCTGAAACCCAGAAGCATCTCACAGCAGCAAGAGTACCTAACTTGAAATCATAGAATCACAGAATCTCCAAGTTGGAAGGGACTGTTCATACACAGTATTGCTCATACATGAATAGGAATTCCCTCTGCCACGCCTGAAAAATGATCATCCAGTCTTTGCCGAAGAACTCCAGTGATGGGCAGCAACCTCCCAAGGCAGCTTGAATCCCCTTAGGACAGCATTAATTGTAAAGAGACCTTGGTTCTAGTCCTTGCCCTGACACTAGCTAGCATTTTGATTTGGGGCAAATCACTTTTCCAGGCCTGTTTCCTCATTTGTTAAATGATGGGGTTAGATTTAGATGGGAGAAACTGGGAAGATCAAAAATCATTCTTGGGGGGTGGCTAGGTGGCGCAGTGAGTAGAGCACCGGCCCTGGAGTCAGGAGTACCTGAGTTCAAATCCAGCCTCAGACACTTAACACAAAAAACTAGCCGTGTGACCTTGGGCAAGTCACTTAACCCCAACTGCCCTTCAAAAAAAAAAAGAAAAAAAAAGTCATTCTTGACTGGAATGCACATTCTGGTGGTGATACTGACAGAGTAAATGGGGCAATTTCATACATCATGAGCCTAAAACAGTCATTGTTCCATGTGTTCCCCTATAACACAAGCTTTAATTTACCTGGTACTCGGGGATTTGTTTTGCTTGACTATAAATATTTGTTATAAGAATTTAGTAGGGAAAGAAAGTCAATTTTTGTCGATTTAAAAAAACTAAATATATGTATATATTTGGGTATATACTTATATTTGTGTATATATGTATGTGGGTATATGTCTCTATTTTTCCATATCCCTTCCAGAATTGATCATTTTCCTTTTCTGTCATGTTAGCCAATCTGACAGGTCTGTGATTGTATCTCAGGGTTGTTTTCATTTGCATTTTTCTAATTATTAGTGATTTAAAGCATTTTTACATGACTATTGACAGCTTTGCTCTCTTCTTTTGACCATTCTGACCATTGACCATTTTTCTATGGGGGAATAGGTCTTATTTTGATCAGTTTGACTCAGTTCCTTATATATTTGAGAAATGAGACTTTATCAGAGAAACTTGCTATAAAAAAATTTGCCTCGGTTTCCAACTTTCCATCTAATTTTGTCTGTGCAAATCTTTTTTAATTTCATGTAATCAAAATTATTCATTTTAACCTCCTGTGATCCTCTTTATCTTGTGTTTGGTCATGAACTCTTCCTTTATCTATTGATCCGGCAGGCATTTTTTCCACATTGCCCTATCGTTTATGATATAACCCTTTATGTCTACATCCTGTACCCATTTTGAGTTAATCTTAGTATATGGTATAAGATGTTCTTTTTTGCCTAATTTCTACCAAAGTGCTTTCCAGAATGCTATCAATTTTTTGTCAAATAGTGAGTTCTTGCCTGGCAGGTAGGTGGCGCCGTAGTACAAAGAGTGCCAGGCCTGGAGTCAGGAAGACTCATCTTCCTGAGTTCAAATCCAGCTTCAGACATTTCCTAGCTGTGTGACCCTGGGCAAGTCACTTAACCCTGTTTGTCTCAGTTCCTCATCTGTAAAATAAGCTGGAGAAGGAAATGGCAAATCACTCCTGTATCTTTGCCAAGAAATAACTGAACAACAGCTGGAACCTTTGTGTCTGTCCTGTTCTGTGGCCATTTGCTTCTTCATACCATGTACCTATTCTGTTCCACTGACCCCCACTCTGCTCTTTATCCAGGACCAGATTATCTTGATGATTCCCACTTTGCAGCATAATCTGACATCTGATGAGTCCTTTTTTCTCCACTCATTTGGTCACTACTCTAGCTCAGGTCCTTCCCTCCTCTTAACTGGACTGTTAAAATCATCTCCCGTTGACCTTCCTCCTCTGAGCCTCTCTCCCTTCTCCAGTCCATCTTCTCCGTAGCCCCCAAAGTGACTTTCCTAAGGTGCAGGTCTGATCAAGTTGCTTCCACATTCCCAAAACTCTGGATTGCCTCTAGGATAATGTATAAAGCCCCTCTTTAACTTTAAATCCCTCGAAACCTGACCCCCATCTATCTTTCTGGCTTCATCCAGTGTTACTCCCCCTCCCACACTCTGCAGTCCAGACAAATTGGCCTTCTCTCCGTTCCTTATATAAGGCACCCCCATCTTCTCTGCTCTACAAACACCAGCATTTATTCCCCTGCCACCTCTAGGCCGAAATAGCTAAGTTATTCTGGCATGTTCATCTCTTCCTAACCTGGCCTCTTTGTACCTATCCATTCTTCTCATGTTACTCCCCTTGGAATACTGTAAGGTTGGTGCACTTATTCCCATTTTACAGATAAAGACATTGAGACTGAGAGAGTTAGGTGACTTTTTCAGGGTCACCCAGTGCAAAAACATCTGAGGCCAGGTTTGAACTGGTGTCTTCCTGACTCCACGTCCTGCATTCTGTCTCCTCTACCACTTAGCTGCCTCTGTTTGTGTTACCGTTGGCTGGTATGGACCTTGGTACCTGGTAGGTGCTTAGTAAATGCTTTTATTAAGTCCTGGCTATGGAGGTATTGTGGTGCAGTGGAAAGAGTTCTGCATTTGGAGTTCAAGTTTTGACTCTGTCACTACCTGTGTGACCTCGGGCAGGTCCTGCCCCACTCTATCCTTCCCCTGACCTCACTTCCTCCATCTAGAAAATGGGAAGGTTGGACCGGACCTTCTACCTCTAGATCTCTGACCCTGTGATTTATTGGTGTCTCTTCCCCTCTCAAATATGCTTTTAAAATGTTTTACTGTTGCTCCTTTGGCTTTTCCATCACTGTCACCACAGAGCCTTTCCTTGTAACAAAAAAAAAGCACAGCCAAGCAAACCAGCAGATGATCTGGGTAGGAAAGTGGACGCCTCCTTATGTACCCACGGTCCCCAGCCTCTTTGTTGAGAGACAGGTGGGAGGCCTCCCCCTCGGGCCTCTCAGGTTGCCATTCTCATATATCCTGGCCTTCTCCACGGTGCAGGTGGTCAACCCTTCGTTCCCCAACCCTCGGCGGCGCTTGCGCCTTCACGATTTGGCGGAGAGGGTGGTGGATGCCTCCGAGGATGAACATGAGCTCAACCAGCTGCTCAATGAGGCTCTGCTGGAGAGGGAGTCCGCACAGGTGTAAGTAATGTGGCCCCTTCTTCCCTACAGCCGGTCCGCCTCCCTCCCCTGACAGGCTCGGGAGGGTGGGAGGGGGAAGAGTCAGAAACCCTAGGCTTAGACGGTGAGATCCTTGGACTGTGTTCGTGTATAGGAATAGATTGAGGGCCATATCCCTCATTCACTCGTTCATTCATTTAACAAGGATAATACAAACACACAAAACCATCAAGCCACTGCCCTCAAGTATATTATAGTCTACTGGGGGGGGAGGGGAAACTACACATACACAGATATGGAAATACAAAAGATAAACCAAAGAAATGCATTAGTGATTGTGGGCGTGGGGCGGGTGCAGAAACCAAGAAAGGCCTCCTGTAGGAAGTGGTACCTGAGCCAGCCCTGGAAGAGGAGGGAGATGCCAAGAATCTAAGAGAGGGAGGAGGAAGAAGAGGGGGAGGAGGAGGAAGAGAGGGAGGGGAGGAGAAGAGGAGGAAGAAAAAAGGGGGGAGGAGGAAGAGAAGACAGGGAAGAAGAAAAGAGGAGAAGGAAGAAGAGAGGGGAAGAAGAAAAGGGGGAGGAGAGAAGGAAGGAGGAGGAAGAGAGAAGGAGAAGAGGAGGAAGTGAAGAGGAAGGAGGAGAGGATATTCCAGGTATAAAGGACAATCTGTGCAAAAGATAATTCACCGGCACTCATTTCCCCTACCCCTACCCCCTCCCCCTCGGCAGGGTAAAGAAAAGAAACACCTTCCTTCTGTCCATGAGGTTCATGGACCCCGAGATGGAGACCCGCTACTCCGTGGAGAAGGAGAAGCAGAGCGGGGCCGCCTTCAGCTGCTCCTGTGTGGTGCTCCTCTGCACGTCCCTGGTGGTCATCCTGATTGATCCTTGGTGAGGGGTGTGGGCTAGCATAGGCGCCGGAAGTGATATATTGCTTTTACTTGGGCCACGATAAGGAAAAGCAGCAGCCGGCTAGCTTAGTGAATAGAGCGCTTGAACTCAGAGTTAGGAAGATTTGAGTTCAAACCCAGCCGCAGATACTGGCCAGTTGTGTGACTCTGGGCAAGTCACAAAGCTTCTGTGCCTCAGTTTCCCTGTCTGTAAAATGGGGACGATACAGTGCCTACCTCCCAAGGTTGTTGTGAGGACTGAAGAAGGTAACACATGCAAAATATTTTGCCAACTTTAAAGCATTATGCTAATGTAGTCGTCCTCATTAAATGTGGATGGGAGTGAGCTCCGGTTTTGCCCTTCTTAGGCTATAGTACTCAGTGAAGTCCACCAGTGAGGCAGCGGTGGGGACTCAGCCCCCCCACCCCCGCCCCCCGGATCTCAGTGACCCTGATGGTGTGTCCAGGGGAGGGCTAGGGCTTCGGTTCCATAATCCTTCCCCTGTCCCACCCCCCTTATACTCCAGTGCTGGTAATTGGTCCAGATGGTGCTGGATAGAGGAGGCTGAGTGGAAGGAGGTCAGAGTCTGTAGCTAATGTGCAGTCCAAAAATGTCCAGTCTGCAAGAAAAACCACTGGGGCAGAGCTCTAAACCAATAGTACTTTATTAGAGTCCATGGCCCCCTCTAATGAGGGGAGCCTCAGATCTTCATCACTATCTGAGATCTTCTTGGTCCCCAGGACCTTGTTTTTATAGGGTTTGATACCTGGATACTCTGGAGAGGCAAAGCAAAATACAGTCTCCCATAGGTTGATAGATTGTTTTGAGGGCCAAAAATAAAACATCAACCCAAAATTGGTGTATCAGCAAGGGGGTCATGGGTTGGGTGAAGCATGTGATATCTCTGCTCATCAGTCATAAGATGGATGCATTCCTTCTCATGTTAGCACAGAGATACTAAAAACAAATTGGGGAACTTTCAATGCCACATTTGAATCTTGGGTCTGCCATGCTAGACTTGGACATGGAATTTGAGCAAATCAGGATGGAGATATCTTTGTCAGCATTCTTCTGGTTGTGCAAGAGAGCTTCATAACTGGTGAACAAGTAATGAATGTTGAATTAAATTATTTTGGCCTACTATAAGAACCTGTTTTATCCAATTATTCCTATGTGATTTGTGTAAAATATCAAACTGATATTAGTCCTACTGATTGGAATGGAGTAGGGGTCCTAATACATCATATGTCACATTAAGAAGGACCCAGATGAGTCTGGCACAAGATGGCAGTGGTTTGGCAGCTGTGTAACCCAGACAGGGCTGGTTTCTCTGTCTTTGCTGTCAAAGCCTAAAGTAGTGTTTCCTTTTTCAGAGCATTTGCTGGGATCCTGGGTTCTAAACCGGGAGAGCTTTCTCACTTTCATTTTCTCTCCTTCAGGCTGATGACAAATTATATGACCTTTGTGGTTGGAGAGATCCTGCTGCTGATTCTGACGATCTGCTCCATGGCCGCCATCTTCCCCCGGGTGAGGAACCGCGTGGTTTGCTTAGACTAGAAGCACGCTGAAGGGAGAAGCTGGAGGGGAGCAGACTGAGGGAGAAATCGGTGACCATATTGTCACAGAGCTTTATAGAGGCAGGATTTAGTGCTGAAAGGAGCCTTGCGGATCATCCTGTCCAATTTCCTCCTTTTTCCAGTGTGAAACTGTAACTCGGAGTTTCCAGGTTAAGTTATTCAAGGGTCAGTATGTTTGTTAAAGCTGAAAACTCTGCTAAGACTTTTGGAACATGGTGTGTAGGCATCTTGGATATCTCTAACAATATTTGACCAGTCCTCTCATTTCTTTGCCTGTGGTTTTGGCAGCTTTTTCACAGCATATTTGAATTATGTTGAGCAAGGAGAGACCACATGGTGTAGTTGACAGAGTTTTTAAGTCATTTTCAGTTGTGCCTGACTCTTCATGAACCCATTTGGGGTTTTCTCAGCAGAGATAGTTTGCCATTTCCTCCTCCAGATTATTTTACAGTTGAGGAAACTGAGGCCAAAAGGTTAAATGACTCACCTTGTGTCAGTAAGTATCTGAGGTCACATTTGAACTCAGGAAGAGGAGTCTCCAGGCCTGGTGCTCTGTGCACTATGGCGCCACCTAGCTGCCCTATAGGGCAAGAAGAGAATAAATCCTGTATAACCAGTGAGCAAGCCATGGCCAACAGAAAATTAGAGTCTTGCCCCCAGAGGGTGATTGCTGGGCAGTATTGACCAGGCTGGGAGGCTCCTTGAGGGTTTTGATATGAGAATAAAAACAATTTGAAGAATTTGTGACACACCCTTGTGATAGTTGTAAGGATTTTTTTTTAAATTTCTGTTCTCCAACAATTGAGTCCCATAACCATGAATACTAACCAAAGGAAAGCTGAGCCATTCAGTGCTTGTTTATACGGAGTGTAAACAGCTGTCTGAGACCTTTGTAGGATCTTTGTAGGATCAGAGACTTTGAGCTGGCCACGATCTCAGAGACTCTTCCTTTCACAAACAATGAACCTGAATTTCAGAGAAGGCGCATGATTTGCCTGGGTTTGCATAGGTAATAATTAAGTGGCAGATCTTAGATGCAAGCCCAGGTGCTGGGATGCCAAACCCAGCACCCTAATGTAGGTGCTCAATAGCACATTCCAGCTGTCAGTGATACCAACTGATTGAGGCTGGTTTGAGTTGACATCACAAGTCCTTTCTAGCCCGTGTTTTCAGGCCCACTTTTGTTGCTCCTTAGCAGTAACATGCGTGTGGAATTTCTTGGCAGCGTATCAGATACTCTATTAGACCCCAAATGGTTGTTTCTGAAACAACTTAGTGTCTTAAGAATACAAAGCCAGATCCTAAGTTAGCGCCAGTACCACTCAGAGCAAATCTTTGCCCCTCTGGGACAGCCCACCATTCATGCAGATAAATAAGATGTTCACCCACCTTACCCTAGAAGAGAAAGGCAGCCAAAGAGGTACCTGGAACTGGTTTTCATCTGCAATATTGTGTTACAGGCTTATTAACAATCCACCAGGGGCTCTCCTTCCTACCTTGCATCTCTACTCTGCCCTCCTAGAAAGATTCTTTTCTTGCTTTCTCCAACAGTGACCACAGGCTTGTCCTTATGCACTCTTGAGATGGCACTTCTAGAAGAAGAGCAGAGTCAGGCAGGCAGCTGGATCCTCAGCATCAAGAAAGTGGCAGAGGGTTTGATAAGTAATGACTGCCAGAATCCTCAGCTCTGTCTGACATCATGTAGCATTTTTATTTTCTAGATTATTTCCTGATTTGTGCAGTGCTGCTCACCATGCACCCAGGACTGAGCTGTAGCAGTATTCAGGGAGGTGTTCACAATTGTGTCTTCAGGAAAGTCCTTGCTCATCTCTCCTGAAATTCTTTTCCCTTACAGCTATTTCCAAAGAAGCTTGTGGCCTTTTCTACCTGGATTGACCGAACCCGTTGGGCCAGGAATACTTGGGCTATGTCTGCCATTTTCATCCTCATCTTGGCCAATGTTGTAGATATGGTGAGTTCCTTAACTTGCTGACTACTGTCCTGGGTGGCAGAACCCTTTACTTTCTTAGCAGAATTAGTTTATCTCTTGTTTTATATGGTCAGAGTAGACCATATGTCCTACTATGCATCAGCCAGTCACCCTTCCTAATTAGAAATGGATTTGGTGTGAATTATAAGCCCAGAGCTGGAAGGGACCTTTGCAAATTTTCAGAAGTCCTTGGTGTCAGTCTGGGAGGAATTAATACCTTCATAGACTACTTGGGTGTGGGGGAGGGTTCTCTTTATATAATAGAGCTAGATTCAACTCACCCAGAAATCCTAGCAGGAGTGGCCAGTCCAGGAGAGTGTAAATGGCCTTATTTTGAGGTTTTTTTTCATTCTCACTCTGCCTTTAAAGCACATATCCAGAGCCTAGAAATTCCTCATTGGACACAGAGAGCTGAGCCCAGGCATTCTCCTGTATTGACCCATTTTCTCAGATGAGCTGCTGTTGCCAGGAAAACATGCAGCCAGTCTGAGTATTCCTAGGTGTAATCAATGAGGTAAAACCTACAGGCAATCAAGTGAGGTAATTATTCCTAGCTATTAATCCTGTTTCCTCCTGGCAATAACACTGCATAGCAATAGAAAGTTTGTGTTATTCTCTGGTAGGCCTGTGCTTCTGAAATTCTCCTTCACTAAAGGTTCAGAAAAGATGACAGTAGAGTCAGGAAAAAAACATGTCATAAATCAAAAACATTGATTTATTAAGTTTTTTTTCTGCTTCCTGTCATCTCCAGGATCAAATATAAGATCTTCTATTTGGCATTCAAAGCCCTTCATAATCTGTTCCCCCCCCCCCATATTCTCCAGTCTTCTTTTAACTTAGTGCTCACACACACACACACACACACACACACACACACACACTCTCT
>JAQQSW010006582.1:0-13918 GCA_028646575.1 Pseudocheirus occidentalis | reverse complement strand
CTAAATTTTGATGCTGATCATTCCTTTGAGTCTAGACTTAGGTCCTATAATTTCTATACTTATAACCCAACTCATTTAGCATTTCCTTCATCATTTTGGAATCCTATGTATCTCTAGGAAATCACTCCATAATCTCCTCTTCCTAATGACAGAGAGCAGCAGTTTGGGGGTTTTTTTTAGCCCCTCCTAATATCATAATTCTATCCTCTTAATAAAATGTCAGTTTTCACTATTGTGTTTAATTGCCATGTTAGATATATCAACTTCAGTGAGACCAGCTAAATTCTCTGTATCTTGCACCAATAATCTGCCACCAATGAATATGTCTTTGCTTTCACTATCTCCCTAAACTATACTAGTAAGACTACTGTACCCTGATGGCTGAGTTTTCAACTGGATATCAGGTTGATGATGAAGAAAAGAATCTGGTAAAAATTGGAGGGTGGCACAGCCCTAAGGGAAGAAGATAAGCTCTGATTTTATGTAGCCATTATCATCAAAAAGGCATTAGAAGCAACACTTTATATACAAGGGCAGTTTTCTAATAAGAAAAGTCACATTATAAAATAAGGAGGATTTTTCCTATTATTAACAACGGTTGCCCAAGATTAAAGATATTTCTTGAAAAGTTTGGTACTTTTTTGGTATTTTCCAAAGTAACAAGAGGCTTTACATAAGGGAGAGGAAAGGAAACATTATTTTAGAATTCTTGGTCTAAAATCATTCTCGCATTACGCTCCTGATACAAATTTCATTTAATTTGTCCTCTTTTAAACACATATCCTTCCTCATTTAAATTCTCTAGAGTTTTAAGTAAAGCAGTAGGAGTTTAGTGTAAGATTTTCTTATTTGCAAAATGTAATTGGGTGGCTTGACTAAGCTTAATGAAACAAACAAAAGTCAGGTTTGTCCTTGTATCTCAAGCTCTTCTGAAACAACTTTTTTTCCTCATCACATTCTCATTCAAAGGAGAGGCATACCTTTATATGCTAGCAAAATGAATTCTTAAATATAAACTGTCTCTGATAATAAATGTAATAAATAGCCTGCCAAATTAAAGAGAAAGGAATAAACTGGTCACTAATATAGATCTCTTACGGTCATTTAAGGAGGCAGACCAAGTTATATATGCCTCTTTCCTCAATGGCAAAAATTTCCCATCATGAACCCTTTAGAGGTGTTCTAAATCAAGAACAATGTTTAGCAGATTTTTCTGGAGGGCTTTAATTGGGCTAAGTTAAAATAACAAACCCCAGCCAAGGAGAGAAAGAGGTGCCTTTACCTGGTTCCATAGTAAGTTGACTTAGAAGAACATTACAGGGGTTAGGGAGGTTTAGGGTTTGTGTGTTTGGGATTCTTTTTAATTTATTATTCTTAGTTTTTATAGAAGGGAAATGTCATCAGGAAATGCATGATAGGAAGAGAATGAGCTAATCATAAGCAGAGTAAGTGGAATTACAGAGGAACAGTGCTATCTTCTTAATGTAGAAAGAAAGCAAGGAAGACCTTCAGTATATTGGGTCATCTGTCTTTACTCCACAACTTTATAAGAGGTCACACAGGATGAGCATGCAATGGATAGGATTCAACCTGTATCACTGGAGGCAATATCCAGATAAGCTAGATCTCAGATCCATTTGAGCTAAGGTTAGAGTTAATATGATTACTGTGAACTATGTGTCAAACACTTTTGTTCTGAATTGCTTTAATTACTCAAGAGTACTTAACAGGTCATTCTCAGATAACAGTGGTCCATCTGCACATTGTAAGACCATGAATTGGAAAGGTACGTACCCCACAAATTATTATTCAGAAACTAATGTTTTAGAATTTCATAATTCTAAAATACAACGGAAAGGAAAATTGATAATGCTTCCATTTCATGGAGGGGAATAAGTGGGAAACTGTTGCTCCAAGAGATAAGGTTATTGGCTTAAATGATTTAAGATTAAATCAAGAATTGTACAGTCAACTGCCTCTGCATCATTTCTTCAAAATACATGAATATTTTACCAGCACACTAGCAGGGAGCACAGATTAGCATGGAGGCAGATGACTAAGCATAGAAATGACCAGAGAAAACTGTTTCAAATACCCCAAAAGAAAAATGAATGAAACCAAACAAATTAAAGCAATAACAATTAATCATCCACTGATATTATCAACAGGACCCTAACTTTTATCATTTCAATTCTTTATTTAAAATGTAATTCACAGAACTGGTTAAATCTAACCACAAAAAAAAGAGGAGGTAAGTAGAATTTTAGAAAAGTTTAAATATCACAGATCTCTGGAGAAAAACCTCACAATCAAATGCAGAAAGGCAGAAATAATAAATACATCCTTTTTAGATCATGATGCAATAAAAAGAAATAAAGGACAATGGACAATGGATAGATAAAAATTAACTAGAAATGAGATAATTTAATCCTAAAGAATGAGTGGGTCAAACATCAAATTACAGAAACAATCAATAATTTCATCAAAAAGAATGACAATTAATGAAGCAACATACCAAAATATATGGGATGCAGCAAACAGCTCTTAGGAGAAATTTTATATCACTTTAATGTTTACATGAATAAAATACAGAAAGATCAATGAATTGGGCATGCAACTAAAAAAGTTAGAAAAAGAACAAATTAAAAATCCTCAATTAAGCACCACATTGAAATTCAGAAAAATCAAAGGAGAGATTAATTAAATTCCAAATAGGAAAATTATTGAACTAATAACTAAAACTAAAAGCTGGTTTTATGTAGACAAAAAACAATAAAATAGAAAAACTTTTGGTTAATTTTTTAGATTAAAACAAAAAAGAAAATCAAATTATCAGTATCAAAAATGAAAAAAAGTGAATTCATCGCCAAAGAGGAAATTAAACAATAATTAAAAGCTATTTTGCCTAACTGTATGTCAATAAATCTGATAATCTAGGTGAAATGGATGAATATTTACAATATTAGGAAATTAGGTGAATATTAGGAAAGCTATCAGCATAATCAACTATATCAACAGCAAAGCTAATAGAAATCATATGATTGTCTCAAAAGATTCAGAAAAGGCTTTTGAGAAAATACAGCACCCATTCCTATTAAGCACAGGGATAAATGGAGTTTTCCTTAAAATGGTTAGTAGTATCTAAAACCATCAGCAAGCTTTATATGTAATGTGGATAAGCTAGAAGTTTTCCTAATAAGATTGAGATGAAACAAGGATGACCATTATCACCACTATTATTCAGTATTGTACTAGAAATGTTAGCTTTAGCAAAAAAAGAAAATGAATCAGAATAGACAGTGAGGAAGCAAAACCATCACTCTTTGCAGATGATATGATGGTATACTTAAAGAATCAACTAAAAAACTACTAGAAATGATTAACAACTTTAAGCAAAGTAGCAGGATATAAAATAAACCCACACAAATTATCAGCATTTCTGTATAATACTAACAAAGGCCAGCAGCAAGACATAGAAAGAAATAAATGTAGACAATACAAAATATTTAGGAATCTAGATATCAAGACAAACCCAGGAACTACATGAACACAATTACAAAATATTTTTCACACAAATAAAGTTAGATCTAAACAATCAAGAAAATATTAATTGCTCCTAGGTAGGCGGAGCTAATATAATTAAAATGAGAACTATACCTAAATTAATTTACTTATTCACTGCCATACCAATCAAATTATCAAAAAAAAACTCATCTAGGAGAACAAAACGTCAAGAATATCAAGGAAATTAATGGGGGGAAAATGCAAAGAAAGGTGACCTAGCCTTAGCAAGTCTAAAACTATATTATAAAGTGGCAAGCACCAAAACTATTTGGTATTGACTGAGAAATAATATGGTAGGTTAGGTACACTAGACACACAATAGTAAATGATTATGGTAATCTCCTATGTGATAAACCCAAAGACTCCCGCTTCTAAGATAAGAATTCACTATTTGACAGAAACTGCTGAGAACACTAGAAAATAGTATAGCAGAAATTAGGTATGGACCAACACCTCTTACCATATACCAAGATAAGGTCAAAATTGGTACATGATTTAGACATAAAGGGGGATGCCATAAGCAAATTAGAAAAGCAAGGAATTATTTGGATTTGTCAGATCTCTGGAAAAGGGAATAATCTGTGACCAAATATAATGAGACGGAATTTGAACATCTTCCCTGCCTCATAATAGACCTAGGTGAGAGTTTGAAGACCTGCCCTGCTTTGAAAGAAAACTCTGCCCCCTAATAGGCTGAATATAATCACATGGAGCCTGTGATAGAGGGAATTTGCTGAAGGAAGCTTCCCTGCTGTGAAAATAAACTCTTATCTCCTAACAGGCTAAATATAGTCACATGGAGTCTGTGGTGGAAGGAGTTTTGCTAATGGGAAGCAGAGCCTACAGGAATCTGGTACAGAGCTAGCCAGAATCTGGTACAGAGCTAGCTAGAATCTGGGGGAAGAGGAAGCTCATTAAGGAGATAGAGAAGTTTGTGAGTAAATATTGATCTTGTACTCGCTTGTGGAAAGGCTGAAGGATCCTGTGGCTCTGTTATTATGTTATTATGGCTCCTGAATATCTTTGGTACTATGATGGAATCGGCTTACTGGTTTGGGGATTCGTTTTTCTGCTGTCTAAATTAATGTTTCAATTCTGTCCCCTACCTAGAGAATCTGGTATATTTGGGGATCGAACATCATGCAATATTTATAGCCATGGTCTTTATTGTGATTGTGGGCACTGTTAACACTGCATTAGTGCTACACCAAACAAGAGGTAAAGAACATTATAAAATGCAAAATGGATGATTTTGATTATGTTAAATTAAAAAGATTTTACACAAACAAAGCCAATACAACCAAGAATAAAAGGAAAGCAGAAAGCTAGGAAACAATTTTTACAACCAGTGTTTCTGATAAAGGCCTCAATTCTCAAAAATATAGAGAACTGAGTCAAATTTATAAGAATACAAATCATTCCCCAATTGGTAAATGGTCAAAAGATATAAACAGGCAGTTTTCAGATAAAAAAAATTAAAGTTATCTATATAGTATGAAAAAATGCTCTAAGTCACTACTGTTCAGAGAAATGCAAATTAAAACTGTTCTAAGGTACCATTTACACCTGAAACTGGCTAATATGACAGAAAAGGAAAATGACAAAGGTTGGAGAAGATGTGGGAAAACTGGAAACTAGTATTAGGGGAGTTGTGAACTGATCCAACTATTCTAGAGAGCAATTTGGAACTATACCCAAAAGGCTATAAAACTGTGCATACCCTTGGATCCAGGAGTACCATTACTAGTTCGGGATCACAATGAGATCATAAAAAAAAAAGGGAAAGAACTCACATGTATGAAAATATTTATAATAGGTCCTTTTGTGGTGGCCAAAGAATGGAAATTGGGGGGATGACCATTAACTGGGGAATGGCTGAACACATTGTAGGTATATGAATGTAATGGACTACTACTGTGTTACAAGAAATGATGAACAGTGGACTTCAGAGACACCTGGAAAGACTTATATGAACTGATGCTGAGTGAGGTGAGCAGAACCAGGAGAACAGCATATCCCCAGTAACAGCAACAATGTGCAAGGATCAACTATGATAGACTTAGCTCTTCTCAGTAATACAATGATCTAAGACAATTCCAAAAGACTCACGACAGAAAATGCTATCCACATCCAGAGAAAGAACTATGAAGTCTGAATACAGATCAAGGGGTGTACTATTTCTCTTTTAAAGTGTTTTTTCTTTCTCACGATTTTTCCCCTTTTTTAATACTTCTTTCACAACATGACTAATACAGAAATGTTTATTACAATTGTACATGTATAACCTGTATCAGATTGCTTGCTCTCTTGGGGAAAGAGAAGGGGGGAAAATCTGGAACTGAAAAATCTTATGAAAGTGAATGTTGAAAACTATCTTTACATGTAATCGGAAAAAAACAAAATACTATTAAGTAGGGGAAAATGTAATTCCCCGCTTAACATTCACCTTGAAAATGTTTTTATCGAGCCAAGTTTTCATCAAGCCTCCTGAAATGACTCTTACTGAAAAGGAACAAATTGTTCCTAAACCAGAAGAGGAGGTCGCTCAAAAGAAAAAGATATCCCAGAAGAAAATGAAGAAACAAAAGCTTATGGCACGGAAGTAAATATGACTTTAGAATGCAAATAAAAGTGAAATGAAAACAAAAAAAAGAAAAGAAAAGAAAATGTTCTTATCTCTCACAAGAAGACCCCTAAGAGGCCACCGATCATGGATATGGAGCTGCAAGACATAGAGGTAATCAAGTACAACCTCCTCCTTTTACAAAGGATGAAATGAGGTCCAGTGAGGTCAAGTTTTACAAAGGTGATAAAAGGGAGAACAAAGAGATGAACTCTGGTTTCTTGCTTCCAAATCCAGAGTTCTTTCCATTCACTGTACCATAATGTCTAGTACATGGTAACACTTAGCTCAAAATAACTTATACTTTGTTATATGAAGAAATACTTCCTATCTTGATTTAGCACATATGATTCATGCCATTTCAACAATGTAAACAAAAGAACTAGAAAATTATTGCCATAAGTGTAGTATATCTAGCCTTTGTCTCTGCCAAGTCACTATTAACTCCATCTCCTAATTTTTTTTCCTTATGAATTCTTTCCTCTAATTCTGCATCACCCCATTATTTACTCTTTTTTAAGAACAGAGGTTATTTCCTGACACTTCTTACCTGGAATCATCCTCACTACTATTACCCATATTCAAGAGTCCCCAAAACTATAAACTTTTCCCAAATATCTATTCCTAAGCCAAGAAGCAATATACATTGAAAAGAAAACTTCCTTAGAATCAGTAGACCTCCCCTGGAAATCAAGGTATTGTCAGTTACAAAGCAATTGACAAGTTGCTTAAATTATCTTAAATTCTGTTTCTTATCCATAAAACAGACTCCTTCCACTACCTATCTGACATTGTTTTGAGGATTAAAAGAAACAAAGTATGCTGTAAACATTAAAGTTGTCATAGAAAAATTAATATGATATTATTATTGAATTTTTCTCCCATTAGCTGGCTTTTCATCAATTACACAGAATTCAAGCAAACACAAAACCTCAGTAGTTTAATGTAAGATCAGGAAATCCTGCCATGCAAGGTCTCAGTCCATTCTGTACCATTAAGACTTTTGTTCCATTTTAATTCCAATGGAATAACATACTTTGCACCCCATTTCTTTCAATGAGTAATAATCAACCAGTCTCTCAATGGAAAAAAATTTTCTTTATCCTATTCAATGTTATCTAAAGATAATTCCATTTACATAAACATAGCCTAAGGATAAAACATTAAATATGTAGTTTTTTAATAGAAAAGTATTTTTCTTAAAAACACATTTAAAATCTGTTAAATAATAAATATGAAACTGTAAACTTTCATGTGGTATCTTGCAATAAAATGTGTGACTATTATTTCAATTTAATACCAATATTTTCAGAAGGTAATGATTTGATTACTTAGTAGATAAATTGAGATTTCCAGCCAAGAAAGTTACCTAGAACAGCAGGCAGACTTCCCAGCTGGCACACACCTATTCCAACAAATCCATCAAGTTTACAGCAAACTATATAATTTTCAAGAAATCCTAGTGATTTATATATATATATATAATATAGCTAGTGACTTCTTTCACCCCAGTATTGCAATAGAGATCACAAAATAAAGCACCAAGAAAAGCCAGCTCCTGCAGAAGATAGCCTCCTAAAAGGATAAGAGATAGACCAGGCCTTCTCTGGTCTAGATTCCCATCTAGTCCCATCTAGTGTTCAAGGGCAATAAAGAAGAGGGACTATTCCTCAAAAAGTTCCAGGGAGGCTCAGATACTGGGGGGAAAAGCCATGGGGCAGAAAGCGAAACCCTCAGACTTTAAGTGCCTAGGCCTCATTTGTAAATGCCCTAACTTTGTCCTCAGATATCAAAGAGGGGTCTAAAGATGCAGTTCCCTGAACCTCCAAGATGGGAATGAGGAAGAAGCTAGCAAGGAAAGGTAAAGGACATCATATGAACCCAGGGGACTCAGTTGGCCCCAAACAGGGCCAACCATTCCACCCAAAAAGCAACAGAATGGAAACTACCCCAACAGAAATCCTGGATTCAAAAACTAAAGAAAGAACAGTGACCAAGTAAAAGAAAACATCAAGTAGTTCCAAAAATTAGTGCAAATATAGATATTTTTTCCCCCAAAAGGAAATTAACTCTGTAACACCTGCAGACACTCAAAGAAAAAAAAAAGAATTTTCCACAAAATCTCATGAAGACCTAGATGAAATGAAGCAAGAGATGAAGTTGAAATAAAAGCTCTAGAGAAATGAACTTCCTGAGCCCTAGAAGAGATCAAAAAGAATTCAATGACTTCATAACACAACAAGAAATGTTAGAACAAAAAAAAAACTTTTTTAAGGAAAAGAAAATGTAAGAAAAAACAACTGACCTGGAAAACAGGTCAAGGAGAAATAATTTAACAATCACTGGATGCCCTGAAAACCATATTAAAAAACAAAGTAAGTCTGACCATTACATTTCAAGAAATCATAAGTGAAAACTGCCCAGAGTTATCAGAACCAGAGGGCAAAATCAAGATGGAAAAAATTCACTAATCACCTCCTGAAAGGAATCCTAAAAGGAAAAGTCTTAGAAATGCCATAAACAAAACCCAGAGCTTCTATGTCAAAGAAAAAATATTGCAGAAAAAAAGCAGTTTAAGTATCAAGGAACTATAATCAGGATCAAATAAGACATGACACCATAAGTGAGAGGTAATCTTGCAATATTCAAAAATATTCAAAAAAGGTAGAAGAGATCGTATTTACAACCAAGAATAACTTGCCCTATCGGTAGAAAAACAAACATTTTAAATGGAACAGAGGCCTTTCCAATATTTCTGATGAAAATTGTAGGAACTCTAAAATACAAACAGAAGAGTCCAGAGAAATCTAGAAAGGTAAATTTATTGCTTTTTTTTTGAAGGGCAATTGGGGTTAAGTGACTTGCCCAAGGTCACATGGCTGGTAAGTGTTAAGTATCTGAGGCCAAATTTGGAATTCAGGTCCTCCTGATTCCAGGGCCAGTGCTCTATTCACTGCGCCACCTAGCTGCCCCGAAAGGTAAATTTTTTGAAGCATCTGGAAGGAGGTTATGAGTTGAAGTAATGCTAACATTTTGATTTGGAGAAAATAAAACTTTTTGAAGATACTGAAGAAAAGTAGATGTTTAGGGAGGGGAGTGTGCTTCCATTTTGAGTGTTTTAAGAGGGGAAAGAAGAGAGGTAAAAGGAGAGATATAATGTAATGTAAAAAAAGAAGGAAGGATAGATTTTACCGTACGTGTGGATGTGGCAGAGGAACCTCACCCCCATCAAGGCAACTAAGCAAACTGGACTAGAGCAATGTACTTGAAGTCACTAAGGCTATATTTAAACCCAGTCTCAGATACCTACTAGCTCTGTGATCTTGGGCAAGTCACTTAACCTCTGACTGCCTCAGTTTCCTCAACTAAAAATAGGGATAATAATAAGCACACACACTCCCTGTCTGTAAGGATCATATGAGAGAATATGTGTAAAGCACTTAGCACAATACTTGCAACATAGTAGGTTCTATATAAATTCTTATCCCCTTCCCTTCCCCAGTCCTACCTCAAAGACCCACAGTTTGGCGCAGAAATTCATCTAACTTAACAGGACAACTGGGGATTAGGAATGGGAAGTGGGTAGAGGTTAAAGAGGGAAAGAGTCATAAGCAAAAGAATATTACTGATCCTGAAGAGGAGATGAAGGGAGGGAGGGAGTGTTGGGGGGAAGCCAGGACTATAATCTAAGGGAGTGCCTTAGATTGCCTCTTAGACAATAAAATGTGTTATGTGAATGTAACAAAATAATATTCACCATAAGAGAACAAAAAGAAAATTTTGGAGAATACTAGGTGGTATGAAATGATGCAGTTCACACGAAAGTGAACAGAACCCTGAGATCAAAAAAAGGCCAAAACTAATGAAAAGAAAAAAAACTTTAAAAGACTTAAGAAGAACTCTGATTAATGCAATGAAAAACTATTGTCAGAGCAACTATGATAAGGCACACTTGCCAATGCCCATGAAAAAAGAGCAAAGAGGTACAGAAACAAAGAAAGTCACATTTTTGGTTATGGTGACTGAGTCAATTTATTTAACTATTTTTATTTATTACATGATAAAAAAAAAACTCTTTTTTGGGAAAAGGAAGTTTCAGAAGTAAGGAAAGCAAAGAAGATTCTAAAAAAGAGGACCAGTGTAACAATTTCTTAAATGCACACAAGTTAAGAAGGAAGCACAGAAAGCAGGGGAGTACTGAAAATTCTCCACTGACATTGTCAGCATTTGATGCAGGCCTTCATCACTTCTTGTCTGGAAAATTATAATAGCCTACTAGTTGGTCTCTCAGCCTCAAGTCTCTCCCCACTACAACTCTGCTGTCTAAAGCAGATATCTGGAACATGTTACACACACACACACACACACACACACACACACACGCACGCACGCACACACACGCACGCACACACACACACAGAGTATTCTTACCCCTTACCACCCTCATTCCTCCTCCCTCATACTCTTCAATTCAGTGACTCTGGTCTTCCTCCTACTGCACCTCAAACCAAATACTCCAACTCCAGACTCCAAGGATTTTTATTTACTAGCTATTTCTCCATTCCTGAAATTCTCTTCTTCCTCACATCCATCTCTTGGCTTCCCTAGATACCTTCAAGTCTCAGCAAAAGTTTCAAGTCTGACAAGAAACCTTTTTGAATCTCCCTTAATACTAGTGCCTGCCCTGGACTAATAATCTCCCTCCATTCTTCTTCCTGTATATCTCTCACACACACGTGCGCACGCACGCACACACGTATGTGCGTGCACACTTCATATATGAGACATATATGATCTCCAGCACCTTCCTATTTTATTTGAACCTAATTGTTTACATGTGGTTTCCCCATTACATTGTGCGGGGTGCACAACAGCTGCTTAATAAACACTTGCTGATTGAGAAGTCTGAAGTGAGATGGCTAAGTACTGGGAACACAGCTCATCTGAGAAACAGGCCATGACTATCAAACAACATTTCTAGTAAAGATGGTATTGTTTAGTTTCAAGCAGCAGAAAGACCAGAACTGAAAGGTTCTCTATAAAAACATACCAGGCATATGGTTCATCACTTGTGCAACTGATTTCATGATGCAAAAACCTAAAAAACAACAGGACAGATAGTATCCAACATGATCTTAAGCTCCTGAAATTCTATTTCCAAGTGGCTAATACTTCTTTCTAAATTTCAACTGCATTACTGGGCTAAAGAATCAAGGATTTTTAATTATGCAATATTAGTCATTGACTCACTATTGAAATCCCACACAGCACAAACCATGTTAGCTAAACTAACAAAATGAATAATTTAGCTCTCAGTCAGCAGGGATTCACTCTACCACCTTCATTATTTACTTCATAATATCCATTTCTATCTTTCTTGAAACTCTGAATCCACTCATCATAACAAAAATTAATTCGTCCTACATTTGAAGTAGCCTAGATGATCAAGAATGTACAACCCTACCTACATTATCCTTTTGGTCTGCTTTAAAATATTCCAAACACTTAGAAATCAGTAATTACTAATACATTGAATATATACTCACATTAACTGTTGGAATTTTTATAACTTTTAATTATATGATTTATTTTATCAAAACAACAAATTTTTTTCAATAAATATATTTTAGACTCAAAACATTTCTTATGTTACTTTTACTCAGAAATAATTTTATGGCCTTCTATGACAGCTAACAAGGGAGGCAAAAGCATCAAGGAATTAGATACATTCATGGCAACTCAGTAAATATCTTTATATAAAGTCTAAGGCTTTAACTCTGTTACTTTCTCATACTCTTAACAAATAGCAAATGCTTCCCTGCTACACTGCAACTAACGAGTCCTATATGAACTCAAATTTATCAAGACGAGAGAGAGACATGGGTATTTGAAAATGGTCCCTGTAAGTGACACTAGTTTCATAGACATAGTTTTCATAGTTTTGCACAGATCAGGTCTGACTGTTTACTCTTAATTATGAAAAAAAGAAAATGCAGTAAGAATTACTGTAAATTTCATGAAGAGTATAGTATAGCAGATGTTATGTAGAGGATGAATCTTCATTCCATCTGGCTGCTGCTGCCATCCCCTCCCAGCCTCTCTTTTCTGGGGTTTCTAAATGTTAACATTTTCTCAATTTGAAATGCTTACACTGTACAAAAATTTAAGCACAACACATTTGTGGTGCAAACAGTTTGTCATTTTTTGCTTAGTTCAACACGAGTGAGTTTGTTAGTGTATTTTGACAAACTTGCATAACATCCTAAAATGTTTTGAACAATGCAGTTAAGGCCTCAATGCAATATTAATGAGTGAATAATGTTCCTGAATACAAGGTTTAATATTTAATGATTCAGAGTGCTGCTTGGATTTGATGCAGAAGAAAACTGTGGTTTTGGAATCACTGCAGTTGTCATAAGGTCTGAGAATAAAGCTACAGACTGTAAGAAAACCTTTAACCTAAACTTTAAGCTATGGTCTCAGGTGTGAAATTGATGCTTCACCTACTGAACTTCTAGTAATGATAATTATTCATGGAATGGAACCATGTACTCAAGTTTGATTTTTCAAGATTTTTATATCATCAGAAGTTCACCCATTTGCATGAGAGCTAAGAAAGGAAAAAATGAAGTCTGAGGAGGAAGGGCAACTAAATCAAGATTAAGACCTTTTTAATGGGATAAGTAAATTCAACAGAAAGACCCAAAGTCAAGTAGACCAATCTTCATTTTGTCAGCTCATAAAACAACATCTCCCCTTATTTGGGGCAAAGAAATGTGCCTGAAGGAACCTATGTCAAATTTAGTTTCTCCTACTAATCTGAGCCTAAGGGTAGGGAACTTGCAAACATGATCCCAAGTGAGATCTGCCTCATTCAAAAGTAATCCCCAAAACTTAAAAATCTCTAAGAAAATACCAGAACAGGCCTTTTTGAAAGTTGGGTAAGTATGACAAGCCCTCCAGAGATGTAGGGAAAATACTTTAAAGAAATCCTTAAAGGTATTTTAATATTACTAGTTTGAAATGAAAAGGTATGAAAAGTATGAAAATGAGTTTCAATTCCCATCTCCCAAACTGCATTTGCATTTTATAAGAGATATTAGTCAAGTAGATAAGCACTCTGCCCAGACTGCTTCAATCATTTTAAATTAACCTGGTACTATATGCACAAAAAGAGAATAAGAACAGTTATTCTCTTTGAGGGAGTTGTTTATGTTAACAATTCTTATCAATGGTCCAGAGAATGGCAGGCTAACAAAAGTATACAAGGGGCTAGGGGACACTGGTAAGGCTGAGGGACTGGTTTATTATCATTGCAAGACTACTGAATAGTTAGGACATACTGAGATTGCTATCAGTCATTTCCAATTCTTCTCACTGCTGTACTATCACTCATGTTAGAAATGAAAGTACATTAATCAATCACTCATTCAAAGATTTGCTGAGCATTTCATGTGTGATATGAACAATGTCTGAAAGCTTTCCTCTCATAGATCTACAAGTCACATAAACAACATTAAAACCAGAGTTAATTATTTCCAATTAGTCATATACAAGGTTGAAAACTGATTACTTTCTATACCTAGCCCTTTGCACTCCGCTGTCCCCTCTCAGAGGACATCGGAATTCTAGCATATCACTCGGATGTCCCCTCTCAAGCACTAAAACAGTTGCATACAGAAAGAATAATACTACACTTCTTGCGTGGAAAGATAAAAGAATTATTACCAT
>JAQQSW010006581.1:0-13918 GCA_028646575.1 Pseudocheirus occidentalis | reverse complement strand
ATCCAAAATCTGTCTTGACTCTATAAAAGTATTCCTTATAAGCACTGGCCTTCTCCCAAGTCAACAGGGGAGTGTCTCAGCCAATAGCATTCTTCCATGTCAACAGGGGAATTCACACCTTTTCACCAATGGACAGAGTTCTATACTTAGCCCTAAGTTACTAGGATCTACTTAACCCTAAGTATCCTATCCACTTAGCCCTAAATATCAAACAGATTGATTACCATTACAATGTCATATTCCAATTCCACAGCTTAAAGCTATTCAAATAATTAGTAAAGGAGAATTAAAAGTAGAAAGCTTATTATAGTCTTCCAACTTGAAGAAGATAACAAGCATTGATGTACATGTTGTTTTGGTCTCTAGGTCAGTGTCACTCCCCACCATGGTTAAATTTTGCAGCACCAAAATATAACTCCAACTCCGTGTTTGACATTGGGTATTCTTTGACTTATGAATGCCGCCCTGGGTTCATGACAAAAAGATTTAACATCACCTGCCTTGAGAACTCAACGTGGTCAAGTGTGAATGACAATGTGTGCAGACGTGAGTAACCATAGATGTGATACATCTATCAATGCATATTGAGTTAAATTTTTCAAATTCCAAATAAATGTGTACTTTGAATTTCCCCAACGTCCTTAGACCACTGCATATGTGAAGATGAAAGCTTCAGTAAATAGGGTTATGTTGCTTAGAGACCTTTTATTACGGAGACTTAGTAGGTTTCAAGAATAAGACTGAGTCTGATCTATCCCATTTCTTTCTTTTTTTTTTTTGGTTTTTGGAGGGCAGTTGGGGTTAAGTGACTTTCCCAAGGTCACACGGCTAGTTTTTGTGTCAGGTGTCTGAGGCCAGATTTTGAATTCAGGTCCTCCTGACTCCAGGGCTGGTGCTCTATTCACTGTGCTACCTAGCCGCCCAATCTATCCCATTTCTTGTACTTCTGTATCAGAAAGTTCAGTTTTTGCTGATAGAGATGAGGTTTAAGAGAGACATTGAATTCTTTTGCCTCTTTTGCTTAGGGATCTTTCATTGGAGATTAGTGCTCCTGACTTTTCCATATGCCCCTCCTTTCCAAGGAGAGAGAAGACCAGATAGCCCCAGACTGACCTTTGGCCTGTTCTCTGTTCACTGGGTAGGAGGAAGGTAATTTATGGGAACAGGGCATTTTTACTTTGTTGTTAGTGAAGCTACAACTGTGGAGGACAACTCTGGTTCCCTTGCTCTGGACTAAAAAAAAAAAATCAACAAGCTTGGTGTGGGAATGATATAGTATATCTGGTCATCAGTAACATTTTTCATTCATGCCCAGAGATTCATGAAGTGGATTTTTAAAGGGTAGTTTAGCTGTTAACTGATTGTTCAGAGATTAGGTAGATTTTGTCAAAATGACAGAAATTTTTTTAGCAATCTGAACTGGATAGACTGGCTGTTCATCAAGCAGCATTCAGGCTGGAATTTTATATAGAAACAAAGACACTCCCAGCTCCAAATCTTGCTTCTTTCTTAATAGGCAGATCATGTGGGACTCCTGCAGATCTCATCAATGGAAAAATGGAAACAACAGGCCTCGAGTTTGGTTCAACAATTAAATACTCTTGCAGTGAAGGGTATGTTTTTAGTCAACATCTACTAGGGAAAAAAAAATCAAAACTCTTATCCCATAATCTTGGGGGCATGAACTGGTGGCAACTGCCAATTTTGAAAATGTAGAAAAGGAGAAAAATGATTTAAAATTTTATCTCTCTGACCTTTTCTTGCCAAGACAACTTTTCAACATCCTCTAGTACAGGGATTCTTAACTGTTTTTGTTATACAGACCCCTTTGGTAGTTTGATAAAGTCTTTGGACCCCTTCTTAGAATACTGTTTTTAAAATGCATAAAGTCAAATACATAGGATTATAAAGGAAGCCAATTAGACTGAGATAGTTACAAATTTTTTTAACAAGTTCATAGACCCCTTCTGCTGTAGAAGGTAGAAAATAGTTCACATGTTAGGCTATAGGCTTAAAGTAGTTAGGAAAGCATTAGTTGCTCCTAATGATCTAGAGCCGTTGAGCCTTCTCTGGACTGAGTCTGTTTTTTATTATTAAATTTTATTTTGTTTTCAATTAACAAACTTATTTTTCCCTCCTACTTTCCTCTACCCCACTGGAAAACAAAAACAAAAACAATACTCATAACAAATATACATACTCAGGCAAAACAAATTTCGTCTTTGGGCTATGCCCAAAAATGTATGTATCATTCTGCATAGTAAATACATGACTTCTAAGTGGACAACATTGTTCGTTTTCAGTCCTCTGGAATCATTGTCGATCATTGTATTGATCAGAGATCTTAGATATTTAAAGCTATTCAATTTTACAGCATGATTATCTTTGTATAAATTGTTCTCCAGATTCTGCTCACTTCACTCTTCATCAGTTCATACAAGTCTTCCTTGGTTTCTTTGAAACTATCCTTTTTGTCATTTTCTATGACACAGTTGTTTTATACTATATTCACATATCATAATTTATTCAGCCATTCCCCAGGTGATGGGTGCCTCCTTACATTCTAGTTTTTTGTCACCACAGAAAGAACTGTTCTAAATATTTTTGTACATAAAGTACTTTTCTTCTTTCATTGTTTTCCTTGGGGTATAGGTGTACCAGTAGCATAGCTGTGTCAAAGACTTTGCACACTTCAGTGACTTTGGAGGCACAATTTTGTTGGGCTAGTTTTGCTGAAGCTCTTTTTTCATATTATAATCCATCAGAACTAGAAGCCAATTCTTTTCTAGGTTGTGATCTCAGTAGGGAAGTTGCATATTTAAGGTGAATGTTACCTCAGCTTGGAGTGATCATTTCACAAATACTTTCTAGGTTCCATCTTATTGGCCATTCATTCAACCAGTGCATCCTCTCAGGAAATACTGTCCGTTGGGAGAAGGAAGCACCTCTGTGTGAACGTGAGTCAAAATAATCTCCATTTAGTTTGTTCTATTACACTTGGTTCCTTCTGGGGAAATGAAAAAGGATGTATATACATCAAAGTCTACTCCCAGGGAAGGCCTTATTTGTTCTCTACCCCTCCCTACCCATATAAAATGATCACAGGGCCAAATGAAAGCTCAGAAATTAGTCAGTCAAGTTAAATGATGTCAGCTTTATTCATCCTGAAGGCATGACTAACCAGAAGGTGATCTGACATTTGTTTTGTGGCTTAAGAAGTGACCTGTTCATTTGGTACCTTTCTAATGGGGAGGAGGAGGTAGACAGTGGCCAGCATGCTGTATATTTTAATTGAAAAAAGGTGGAAAAGCAACTATGTCATATGTAATGTGAGCCAAATTGAAGTTTTGTTTTCAAAGGGAAAAGATGAAAACCCCAAGGGAGCACCATTCTCTATTCTCTCTCCAGCTATTCGTTGTGAGCCACCTCCAGTCATTCCCAATGGAAGATATCAAAGCACTAAGGAATATTTTTCCTATGGCATGGTGGTATCCTATGAATGCAACACTGGGCCAAGAGGGAAAAAGCTATATGACCTGGTGGGTAATAAAACATTACACTGTACTAGCAAAGACAATAAAGTCGGCATCTGGAATAGTCCTCCACCTCAATGTATTACTCCAGCCATGTGCCAGAGACCAATAATTGTCAATGGAAGAAGTGTGTCAGGCATCAGACGTTTCTACTCATTAAATGATGCTGTGGAGTTGGAGTGTCATCCTGGCTTTACCATGAAGGGCAGCAAAATAGTTCAATGCCAGACTAACAGCCAGTGGGAGCCTGCGTTGCCAGTGTGTTTCAAGGGTGAGTTTGCTAAAGCCTTGGGGAATTTTGGAGTGAGGTAAACATGCTGGGGGCTAAAGATAATCTTCAGACCAAGAGGAATGAGAAGTGAGCGAGTTGAATGGATATTTCCAGGAAAGAGCTTAAAAATGAAAATTTCATTTAAATAGTGTTGAGTAGAAATAGCTGAATGTAGTCAAGAAATGGCAATTTAATTTGAGAAAGGCATTTATTGCTTTGAGGGTAGTATCAGTATACTATCCATTATCTGTATAAATCTAGAGAGATCAATGGAAAAGAAGCCAAAAGAACAAATGGAAAATTTTAATTTATTTTTTTTCCTTAGCAGAATTAACTTCCTAATAATGTTTTTGTTTGGGGAAAAAATTAAAATAAGTTTGCATTTCCTGAGCTCATACCTACTTGACCAGGATGGGCAATGCAGGTGAAATCAGATATTGATTGAAGGGCTTATCACAAATATGTCCTTTTCAATGAAAGCTGTTTCTACTTGTAAAACAGAAAGAACCTATGGTAGTCACTTGGTTGAGTTTTTTTGTACTGAAATGGTTAGTTTGGTAAAGGACTTAAAACAGTGGTTCTCAACCTTCCTAAATGCCACAACCCTTTAATACTCATATGTGGGTGTATCTGCATGTGGGTGGACTTGCCTGGAGATGGATAGAGGAGCAGTGTTTTGTTTCCTAAGACCGTCAGAAATATGTGTTTTCCAGTTGTCTTAGGTGACCCTGTTTAACCCCCAGAGGGGTTGTGACCCACAGATTGAGAACCACTGACTTAGAAGGACCGGCTCTCTCCTTTTGGATACAGGAAATTTCAGGCCATAAACTGGTACTGTTTCTCAAGTATCAGGGTAGAAAAAACAAATCATTAAATAGATTAGAATCTTCTTAATGAATTATTAGAAGAAGGAAGCACACCCAGTAGAACTTCTGGCCTAAAGACCTAGACTAGTATGCTTTTGTTTTCCTTTCAACTACCCAGAGACTTCAAGTGGGGTAAAATTATTCTCCTGTAACAACTAAAGGCATCTTTTGTTCCTGCTCTTTCTTCAGGGTGTCTTCCACCTGCGGAGATCTCCCATGGTAAAAGCAACAGGACCAAGGACCATTTTTCTTTTGGAGAGGCTGTGTCCTATGTTTGTGAACCTGGCTATTTTCGCAAAGGATCTGCTTCCATTAAGTGTATAGAGCCTGGGAAATGGAACTATGAAACTCCCAAGTGTGAAGGTGCCTAGAACTAGAATCTCTCTTGGGAATCTCTTCTCTTTTTTTCTCACATGCTGGCCTCATCCCTTTCTTGTTCTCCTAGTGAAATCATGTGGAGTCTTCTTGGATCAACTTCCTAATGGCCGTGTTATATCTCCCCATCCACCTCAACTTGGAACAAAGGTTTTCTTTGTTTGTGATAAGGGGTGAGTGTGAGATAACCTCTCCTAGAGTCCTAGATACAGTACCTGGATGTGGCAGTTTGTGAGCTTTGCAAAACATTTAACAATGAAGATTTTCCCTCTTCTTCTCTTCCCTTTCTGTCCTTGGGGGAAAAAATGACTTCTGTTGTCTGCTAGCCATCTAACTTTTCAGGGCTGTCTAACTTCGCTTTAGTGCTGTTTGAAGTGTATTGAAGACTTAAATTAGGTATTTTCCTAAACATGCTTTGTTTTGTCAAGACAAACTGGCAGTTGTTCTGTCTGCTGTTACATTGTTTGAGGGGAGGTATATCAAAGGAGATGTTAGAATAAATTACTCCTACTACTGGTAATAAGAGGGCTGTGGGCAGGGTGGGGGAGTTGTTGAAACGTGTACTTTAGGTATGGGGGGACTGAAGAATACAGATATTCATAGCCGTGTGAAAGCTACTGCTGTTTCATGGACATTGTACCCTTGTTTTTTGGTATGGTTTCTCTTGATGCCATGACATTCAGGTAAATTGAATTTAAGTGAGGGAGGAATGTACAAAGTCACCAGCCTCACTTTCTCCTCCACAGTCATCTGAGTCCAGTGTGAGATATAGATCAGGATGATTGGAGATGGCCTAGCTGCTCTTTGGTAGTACTTTGTAGTCAGGCAAAGAGCCAAGGGAGATGAAGAATGGATCAGTGGCTATAAGATGTTGTGGCTTGCTAGAATTATTTGTACTTCTGCTAGTTATTAAATTCAGTATTTAATCTTCATTCTTCTTGACCTCTCTGTAACCTTTCACACTATCCCTCACCCTCTTCTCCTTGATACTGTCTTCTAAGTTTTGTAGCACTGCTCTTCTGGTTCTCTTCCTCTCTGTATGATCATTTCTGTCTCCTTTTTCATCTGGGCTACATCCACTAACTTTTCTGTTTGTCCTTTATTTTGCATGGGCTATTACTTAAATCCCAGGGATTCAAGTAACATCTCTGTGGAGATGATTTTCAGATCTGTAGCCCTAACCTCTTTCTTGATCCCCATTCTTCAGTCTCCAGCTCCCTATTGGACATCTCAAACTGAATGTCTATTATCTTAAACTCAGCATGCCCCCACACTGAACTCATTATATTTTCCTGCAGTCCTTCATCTCTTCTAAACTTTACAGTCACTGTTGAGGGCACCACCAAGTTCCCAATGAACCAATCATTCTCAACTCCTCAGTTTCATGTCCCTCATATCCAATCATTTGTCCAGTCCTGTTGTTTCTACTTTCCTAGCATCTCTTCCATTTACCCACTTCTCTCCTTTGACACTGATACCACTGAAATCCAGGCCCTCAGTGACTGTGGCCTAGACTACTGCAATACTCTTTTGGTTGGTCTTCCAGCTTTAAGTGTTCCTCCATTACAGTTTATCCATCACCCAGCTATTAAAAGTGATGTTTCTAAAGTTCAAGTCTGATCATGTCTTACTCTCTCACACTTTCTCTCTTTCTGTCTGTCTCTGTCTCTATCTCTCTGTCTCTCTCTCTCTGTCTCTCTTTCTGTCTCTCTCTCTCTCTCTCTCACACACACACACACACACACACACCCCTCAGTAAGCTCCAGTAGTACCCTCTTACTTCTAGGATCAAATATAAATATATTTTTGAATATATATTTTGAATAATATATTTTGAATCATATCTGCCCCCCCCACTACCTTTCCAATTTTCTTGCACTTTCTGCCCCACCACATAACCTGTGATCCAGTGACATTGGCCTCCTTACTGTTCCTTGCACATGAACCCACCGTCTCTTGACTCAGATCATTTCTGCTGTCTCTCCCCACCTTTGCCTCCTGGCTTCTCTGACTTACTCAAAACTCTGCTAACGTGCTACCTTCTGGGCCAGCTAGGTGGCACAGTGAATAGAGCACTGACTCTGGAGTCAGGAGGATCTGAGTTCAAATCCACCTTCAGAAACTTAATACATACATATATACATATATACAGTGCTACCTTCTGCCAGAAACCCTTCCTAGTCCCCTTTAATGCTAGGGCAGGGGTCAGGAAACTGTGACCTCAAGGCCCTAGGTTCCCCATTCCTGTGCTAGTATCTTCCATTTGAAGTTAGCTCCACCTTACCTTGTGTGTCTTGTGCGTACATAGGCATTTGCTTGTTGTCTTTTCCAATTTGTGAGCTTCTTGAGGGGAAGGAATGATTTGACTGTGCTTTTGTATCTTTAGTGCTTTTCTCTGTGCCTGGTATGCCATAAAAGCTCAATAAATTCTTGTTAACTGATTTACTGACACAATTGAACTGAACACAGGAATTGGCAAACATGATCAAATGTTCTCTGTGAAGAGAGAAGACATTGAAGAGAAGGCTCTGCTGCTCTGTGATTGAGGTTTGATCTTGTGATCTGTATGTAATTCCCTTGTTCTCTAGGTTCCGGTTAAATGGCAGCTCTTCTAGTACATGTATCCTACATGGAGTGACAGTCCTTTGGAATAATAAGATGCCTGTCTGTGAACGTGAGTAGAAAGAAAATCAATCTTCCAGAGTCTTTTCCTTGCTTTTGAGGGGCACATTTTTACTCCATGCATATTGTCAATGTATCACCCATCTACAATGTCTTTGGTTTTTAGTATTCGAATAACTGTTTCACTCTGCATTTTGCAAACTAAGAGGACTGTAGAAAAGTTGTCCTACGGTGAGGTGATATGCAGAGATACTGTAGCTGCTTCCATTTGTGCTACATGTATGGGGCAAGTTCCCTTGCCTTTGAAGTAACAACTACTCATGAAGCCAAAGGGAATCTGGCAGTAATCATGAGATATTGGGAGTTCCCTGCAATTTTTAACTGATTTAGGAAAGGAGTAAGATGTACAGAGAAAGTGACAAACCTTGGTTGTCCAGTGGGAGAGCAGATGGACAGAGGAGAGGACATGAGGTTACTGCCAGGATTTGCTGGTCACCTTACGTGTTACTCCATAAACAACTGTTTGATCTGCTTTGATCCTGTACCATTCTTGATAACAGAGTAGTAAGTAAATGGAAATTGGCTTAAGATGATTTTGTTTCTTGTGGAGTAATTTCTGTTTGAAATTTAAAAAATAATTTTTTTGCAGTCTCAGAGCTACCTTAGAAATTCTGTCCTTAATTCTAACTTATAATATTCTATGATAATTAGCATTTTTAGGAAACTAAGTTAAAGGCAAGGTCTTTGGTAGTTGAAAATCAAGAATACAGGGAAGAAAGGGGTCAGGAAGAGAGTCAGGAGACGTATACAAACTAGAAACTCAAGTTTCTTCTTTAGAGGTCACATGACTTGCACTTGGACCTAGATCTGCATTTGTACATTGATTAACGTAGGTGATGATTTCATATAAAAATCTATAAGTATTAAGGCAGTTGATAGATATAGATCAATTTTCAGGACAGTTTTAAGTTTAGGTCTAGATTTTCAAGTTAGGTTTCTTTTTGGGTGACAAAATTTAGATTGTGGCAAAACGTTGATCTGGTACACAACTGATGTCCCTTGTTTCTCATTAACCCCTTTAGGGATTATTTGTGATCCTCCCCCTCCTATCATCAATGGTAGGTTTCCAGTCCCTTCTGGGAATAAATTTCTATACGGGACTGTAATAAGGTATACCTGCCGCAACCTATTCCGTATCATTGGAAGCAAAGTTGCTCAGTGCACAAGTGAAAATCAAGTGAGTGGAGTCTGGAGTGCACCTGCTCCTTGGTGTGAGGCTTATAATAAAACTGCTGCTTGTAAGGAGCCAAAAGTCCTAGGAAGACATCTAAAATTGAGGTCCCGACCTCCATATCGACATGGTGACACCGTGGTATTTGCCTGTGATACCAACTTTACCATAAAAGGTTACAACACTCTGTGGTGCCAAGCAAATAGTACATGGGGACCATCACCAATGCCAACGTGTGAGAGTGGTGAGTGAGAGCTATTACTTGATCCTTGTGAATTAGTGGCTATTTATCCAAAATTTCTTGCTGGTTTTAGGCATTCTTTGCTGAAATTCAGTGTTTCTGTCATGTGCCTATACAAACTAATGGTCTTTATCTTGTTTATGTGTTTGTGAATAAATATTTCTCATTAGATTGTCCATCACCTCCCATGATCCCTAATGGGCAGTATAGAGATGGCCATATTGGTCCGGTTGCTCCTGGGTTGTCTGTTACTTATAGCTGTGAACCTGGTTACTTGCTTATTGGAGAAAAGACTATTCACTGTTTGTCTTCAGGAATCTGGAATGCCACTGCTCCCAAGTGTAAAGGTATAAAATGGTCCAATCCTACTTCTTGAATTTCACCTATGGCATTACTTGCCAGGTACTTAGGCCATTACTTTCTTGTTCATTTAGAGGCACTGTGTGATCCTTTAATAAAATTCCCCAATGGGCGGGTAGAGGAGCCTTCACATCTTCAGATTGGGGCAGTCATGACCTTTTCCTGTAATAAGGGGTGAGTGTGATATTGCCTTGTGATTCAGAATCTGTGGCTGCATTATACATGAATTACATATGAACTGTATTCACTGCAAAATGAGTTCTTGCAAAGACTTGTTTTGGCATCCCTACCCTTTAATTTTAAATCTTTCCCCATCTACTGGTTCCTTTTTTGCAACCTTTTGATGCCCAAGCCTTTCCTATAGCCCCGCCCCCAAAAAGTACTAGAACTCTCTCACTCCTTAAGTTTATTAACCCACATTTCTCCTTTGTCAGCCAAATTTCTTATAAAATCCATCTGCACTTGATGCCTCCTCATGCTTTTTCACTGTCTTCCTATCACCCTGCAATCTGGCTTCTGACATTGTCACTCAACTGTTACTACTTTCTCTGTAGTTACCAGACATCCTAATCATCAAATCCAATGTCACTTTCTTGGTTTTTCTTTTTTCCTTGATCTCTGTGCTGCATCTGGCATTGTTAACTACCTTCTTCTCTGATATAATTTCTATTCTTTGGAGTTCTAAGACATTGCTGTGTCCATTTTTCCTCCTACCTGTATAACCACTCCTCTGTCTCCTTCACTGATTCTTATCACACCCAGTGACTGTGGATGTACCGCAATGGTCTATTCTGGGCCTTCTTTTCATCTCTCTCCACATTCTCTTAATATTCTTTCTGTACAGATGACTCCTAGAACAGTATATCCAGCCCTAGTCTCTCTTCTAAACTCCAGTCATTTAAAACTCAACATATTCATAACCGACCTCATCTCTCACCTACTCCCAATCTACCCCTTTTCCAAACATCCCTCAACATACTCCAGTGGCTGCTATTGTCTTGAGAACTAAATAGAAACCCCTTTGTTGTGCATTTAAAGATCTTCACAATCTGGCTGCTTCCCACCTTTCCAGGTTTCTTATACTTCACTTCTTCCATTTTCTTACTGTGTGATGTGACCATATTAGCTTATTTGCTTCTCCTCTCGATGAAGCTACATCTCCTATGTCCTTACCTTTGTGCTGGCACTAGCTGCACATTTAACTTTTACAGTTAAATTCTCATGTGCCTCCCTGTGCTTGAAAAGCATGCAACACTTTATGCATCTCTGCTGCTTGGAATCCTTGGTTTCCTCTAAGACTCAACTCAAATGCTACTTTATTCATGAATCTTTTCCTTGTCCTCCTGCCTATCTCAGATGCTGGCAAACCCCTTCCTACAATTACTTCATCTTTATTTTGTATGTTTCTGTGTGTAGATGTTAGTTTATCCCCACCCCGTTAGAATGTAAGCTCCATGAAGGCAGGGAGTTTTCCACTTTTGTCTTCATATATCCAAACCTTTGCACAGTAACTAGCTTATAAAAAGCTAAATAAATGCTTGTTGATCGATTATCTCAATATTGGCCTTCCTTTCATGAAGAAAGAGACAAGAAAAAGATGCTTTCTAATGATTTACTTGGGTTGGAGCAGACGGCATTCCACTTGGAAGGGGCTTTCGGGATTTGTTTAGCACTTGCTCTCTCTGTAAGTCTGAGAGGGAAAAACTGATGGTTATCATGGATAACTCTGTTTCTAGGTACTATTTATCAGGCCAAGGTTCTAGTAAGTGTGTGCTTGCTACAGAGGGTGCTGTTTGGACTAAGATTCCAATATGCATAGGTGAGTACAATAACAGCTCTAATTTTATATATTTTCCTTAAGCTTCATAAGCCATCTAGTCCACTCTGGTTGTGAATGAGAATGCCATCTACAGCATATACATCAAATGGCCATTGAGAACTTTCCCCATTCTGCTTTTGCATAGTTCTAATTGCCAGGAATTGCTTCCTTAAACCTAAATCTAATAAATTTATTAGTTATTTTTTACAATTTAAAAATGAAGGGAAAAAAACATGGATGAAGTAGCAGTATTTTTACTGTGATGAACAAGGACAGGGTTCACAAAAATGGTGGTTTGTTATTGGTGACACCCATATATACATTATCCTCCTTATTTCATTCCCTTGCCTTTATGCTTCCTTATTTCCTATACCTATTCTAGGGGAAAATTTCTATTAAAGGGCTGCTTGTATGTATGCTCTGTCTTCTACATTTTAATTTGTTAGCAAGAAAGGATATATGGAAGTATCATATCCCAATTTATTTTCTTTCTCCAATGTGTCTCTTCTAAGTCTCACCTAATCTTTTAATTGCTTTTCTATTTATAACACATTTTCTTCCTTTCTCCTTTCTCTCCATTTCTTTTTCATAAGATGGGGATAGATATATTTTAAGCTGCTTCCACCTGTTATTTTCCTATGGCCAGGCTATTTTCCTCAAACATATGATATCACTCCATTGGCAATTTGTTTCTTTCAGAAATGCCTTGGATTTCTATACATGGCATGTCTGTCTCTCTGTGAAATTCAGTGAATTCTTTGCCCCCAAATCCCATTTTATCTTAGGGCATTTTGGAAGCAACTGAATTTCATTTTCTAGGTAGTCTACCCTAGATCCTAGATTATAGGCTGAAAGATAATAAACTTTAGGTATTTAATGTGCTAATATTGAGTTGTGCTGTGCAAGTAAGTATAATAAGACGATGTCCCCCAGAAGTAAGCCTGATGTAATTTAGTAGTTTCAGAATAAAATTCATATTTCTAATATAAATGTATATGATGTATATTTAAACGTGTTTCATTAGCGACATTCAGATATACAAAAAGAAATGTTAAGTATCTTTAAAGGAAATTAATTTTATTTTTATCTCAAAGCGTACACAAATGACCTAATGAAGAAAGCTTAAGAAATTATATTCCTAATGTTCATTAAAGACTAAAATCTTACTTTGGTTGAAAGTAGTTTTAAGAATGATATTAAAGGATTTAAAAGAAATATTTTTGCATAAATCTCTGTTCCTGTCTTCTCCATAGAAGTGGTATGCCTTCCTCCTCCTGGGATTGAAAATGGGAAATATACGAGTAGCTCTGTAGAAGATGTTCCATACGGAACCAAAGTAATTTATCAGTGCAATGCTGACCCAGAAAGAGGCGTGAAATTCAACCTCATTGGAGAGAGCACCATCCAATGTATAAGTGACACAAAGGGCAACGGGATTTGGAGTGCAGCTGCCCCTCGCTGTGAGCTTTCTGCTTCCTCTGTCCAGTGCCCACATCCCAGAGTCCCAAATGGCAATAAGATATCTGGACAGGGACCCCCATATTTCTATAATGACAGCGTGGTATTTCAATGTAACCTTGGCTTCACCCTGAAGGGCAGCAGGCAGATCCGCTGTAGTGCCAATAGAACATGGGATCCTGAAGTGCCAGTCTGTGAAAAGGGTGAGTGAGATCTCCAAAAGGCAAGCAGAAGTTTTACTTCTCTCTTTTGCCAGAATCAATTTGGGGGAAGGAAGATCACTGAAGTAGCAAGGGGTATTTGTCATGTCCCCATTTTCATCAGCCAAGCCTGTGACTTGCTGCATGACTCATAAAAATATGGTGCATTGATGGTTGTGTAGAGTTCTCCATCTTGGAGAATCCCATAAAAGCAATGCATTCTCTGGTCCCTGTTCACTTAATGGCCATGGTAAACAACATCTAAAGTGTAAGCTTAGTATAGCTTTGCTTTTGGATTCTGTGACAAGGATCTCTTGTTTTGTACTATATACAGAAGGATGGTTTGGAGCAGAAAGCAGTAGAGGCCAGTCTGTGAAGGTAGCAGTATCCCTCAGGAAGCAAGGGGATCCTCTTGGTGTGGTGAGGCCCTTTTGCTGCCACTGTGTGTTCCTCCCTAGTCAGTTGGTGCTCTGTGTTGGCCTATTGCGTTTCTGCTGGTGTTTGATGTGGGAAACTCTTTCCTCAGCATGCCAGCCCCTTCCTGAGATCCCCCATGGGCAGCACACAGGCAGGAAGGTGGGACTTTTGCACCCTGGGACATCTGTAAACTACAGCTGTGATCTCGGCTATTCACTAATAGGAGAGGAGACCATTCACTGTACTGCTGAAGGCATCTGGAAGCCTCGCGTACCCCACTGTCAAGGTGCTTGTGGTGGTGACTTTGTTCTGTTGTTGTTTCTGGGAGGCCCAAGCTCAGATCTTTCCATCAGCCACAATGCTGGCTGCCATCTGTCAGCACTGGATAGTTTGTTTAACACTTGATGCTCTCATTTGATGAGCTTAGCACTGCAGAGCTTTGGGATAGAAAGGCCCCTTTGTCATCCCAGGGACCCACAGAAGGAATCAAGTAGGAACAAGGTGGCAGAGCCCGTAAATGCAGCA